>CAIGRP010110418.1:0-11658 GCA_903798385.1 Fraxinus cuspidata
TCGAGCGGTTTGTGCGGGTTGGTTTTGGTTTTGCCCACCCCTAATGGTAACGGAAACAAATTTTAGAACCAATTGCGAAAAAAATTATCTTTTTAATGTACAATTTTCATGTAAAACAAAGCCAAACGAACTCAAAAAGATCCAAAATTTTAAAATTTTTCCGGGTGAAAAATGATACCAATCAAACACACTTCATTAATAATTTTCTGAAAAACAAGTTTTAGGCAATTATTTTCTTTGTAATTCATTTTATTTTCACCCATTTTTCACTTTTGCAATCAAATGGACCCTAAAAGTAACTGAGTTTTTTTTTTCCCTACTTCTTGTTTGTTTGGCAAAAATAAGTAAATTTCTATAAGAATCAACAAGTTCTCACAAATTATAAAATTGGGGTGTTTTTCTTTTCATTAAATTTATGGGTCTCATCCCTTTTTATTATAAGAGATTACAACTCAAAAAACTATCTTGTAATCCTATTAAAGTATGCTTTTCAATCATAAAAAAAGATTAGAATATTTTTAGATTATTGCAATGACTTGCCCATTCTACAATGCTAAGTTGAAGCCTGATACGAAGACTTATAAGTACTCTGGGCACGTCTCCTTCCATGATTATATGTGTAAGCTCTACTTAATTTACTTTTACCAATTTGACGACTCAATTTAATCATGAAACTCTTCTCTTAAAATATAGTTCACAAAGAGAACGAACTACCATAAGAGAAAATATGAAAGGATATGAAAAGTTAAAAAGAGTTGAGATCCAAGAATGTAAAATCAAACTTAGCTATAAACGTGTTATGGATTTAACTAGTTAGATGATCTCTAAAGGATCAAAATATGATATCTTAGAATAAGTTCCAAGACGTAGAGTAAAACATTGTCAATGAGATCATTTCGGCCCTTTTTGTTAAGTGAACATAACTAATGACTTTGACCATGTTAAGGTGACATTTATGAAACATCAAGATGATAGCATCCTTAAAATAAAATCAACACGTATCCGTCCAACAAAACACCAAAAAAATGTTAACTACATATTCTTGACAAGATTATCATAGGGCCAAAAATGATATTACATAATCAAAATCTCTCTTCTACAAAATCCAGCAAGGTGTAACGAGTTTACCACAATGACTAGGAGTTAGGAGACATGGATTCGATCAATCCCTACAACGGTGTACACAGAGGGGTCATTCTCATTTACAGTTTCAACAGCTCTTGAGTTTGTATCATGTTGTAGTTTATCAACTCGAGACAAATCTTTGGAAATTTGAGCACAAGGTCGTTGACCCTCTAACCGTGCTTCCAGCAACTTTGCCTGCAAGGTATTCGGTTTGAAGCTTCGAGGCCATCTTGAGAAAGATTCTGACGTGTTGGGATCTGCAGCTTTTACCTCGGACGTCCACTTTAGCACGGGACTAGAAGGACCAGTAAACGTAGAGGGATCGAAAGAACTTTCCATATAATTATTCCCATTACGAAGTTTCTTACCTTCCGATGCCAAAGAAGGATTTCTGATTAAGTCATTTGGCAAATTATTGGTCTTTTCGTCTAGGTTTTCTTTAGCCGGTTCCTCGTTCACGTAATCTTGATCGCGCATGACTTGTTCTTCCGGCTGCACTTGTAGTCTAGATGGATCAGAACCCTTAACTTCTCTAGAAACTGCCTTTTTCTTTATCGGTTTTGATTTTTCTGTTGTTTTCAGACGACCATCTGTAATGATTTCTGCTGGTTGCTTGGTGCTGTCATTTCCTTGCTCCAAACTTACACCTTTATTCAATTGAGATTCTGAAGAACGCCTGCATAAGTTATTTTCCCTTGGCTTTTCCGAGGATTGAAAATCATTTATTTCCGAATTCCCAGATTGTTTTGCTTGAAGAAAGGTTTCAATTTCAAATCTTAACTTGTCCAAAACTGATGGTTTTTCTGTAACATCACGAGCATCTGCTAGCTTCATCTGCATTCTTTCATCTAACCAGGCTTCAGAAATATGAAGAATCAATCGATCATTCCCATCCTTTCCAATTTGATTCTCATGAGATTTCTGCCTCAACAACCGTAGCTCTTGTTCATAATCTCTTATTCCTTTTGCAAACTCATCACATAGATCTTCTAGCAGTATCCGTGCTTTTCTCTCCTGTTTAAGTTCGTTCAAAGCATTAGAGAACAAAGATTTCCCGTCTGAAAGTTCCCGAGGTAGCTTGTAATGAAGATTTTCCGAATGTTTTCTTAATTTTCGTTCATCCTCTAACTCGTGCCCAATGGACTCAAATGCATCTTTCATTTGATGTTGCTCCTTGTATTTCCTCGAAACCTTATCTTCAGTTATTTCCTTCATCAACTCAGCAATTTCCTGTTGATCTCTTTTCTTCTCTTGCAGTAATTCTTTAATCCGTGCATTCGACTGATCCAGTTCCCTTTTCAATGTTTTTATTAACGATATATTTAATGCATGCTTTTCTTCAAGTTTCCAAATCCTATTGAGTACTTTAAGTAACTCGGTAGATGTTTGGAAGCTGTAACTTGGCGTGCCTAATTTACCCTTGGTGTCCAAAGAACTATTTGGGGAGAGGGGCGGTCTGTAAGGAGCCATCTGTCGAGCAAATGAAGAGATTTTTTATTCGAATTAGTAAAGATATGGTGAATGAGTTTTCTAACGTTGGACCCAAAAGGAAGAGCTTTTCTACAATGCAACGGCAAGAAATCATTGGGTTACAGAGCAGCACGGAAGAAATAAAAAATAAAAAGACGGAATGTCCAGCGTGAAATAGAAATAGACTCTTGTTATTTCTTTCCCCTCTGCAACTTCATTTCTGAATCTCCACTCTCTTTACATGAATAAAACATCACTTTTAAGAAACAGACTCGAGAAGTTTCGTAGAAAGTTAAAATACCTCCATTGAGCTACAATAACTAGCAGTGGAAACAGGTCGTTGAACATAGCCGACTCTTTTAAGCCTCTGATTATGTTGTGTCGTTAACGCTGAAACGTGCTTTTTCAAACCACTGCTGCTCGTTGCCTGTCAAAATAGAGGGTGAAGATCAGCAAAGAGATATCCAGCCGTAAGTCCAGTTGGGCTCTACAAAAACTAAAAAACTCCAGCAGTAGATTCATGAATTAACTGGTGGAAGGGTCATATGCACATAATGTTTCCTATTAGATGGTCAAGAATGTTTTATAGTTGGCCATGTGAGAATATTTACAAATGCAGAAAAACCCCTCACGCCCGCCCCCCCCTTTCTCCTCAAAAAAAGCCATTGGCATTCTTGTGGTAAACGACCCCCATTTCTTCCCAACCATCTTCCTTACAATAACACTATTAATTTGGAAACAGTTTTTTCCAAAGTTTTCTCAATTTAGAATGAGGAATCTTTAATTGAGATAAAACTTAGACTTGGCAAATTCTACAAGCAATGGAAGCAAAAAAAAAAAGAAAAAAATTAACTAATGCCGAGCCCAACTATGTGTATCCCTAAGTCGAAATCCTGGATCCATCACTGAGAAATAGACTTAGTGAAATCTCAACAAGTTATCGGCTTTTTTCCATTTAGAAACATAGATTTTCCATGTAGAAATATATCTTAAATTAAATACGAAGGGAGTCTAATCCAAAAGTTCCCCTCAACTAAAAACTCTAACCCTACAATAATGCACAAGTATAATCAAAATTATACCCAGACTATCAATTGGAAATGGGAAATTCAACTTATAACAAAACCAAACATTGAAGCAACAAATTCCCCAATGCTCAAACAAAAAATATAAAGCATAATTCTCGAAGTTGGACTACCATCAACCGGGTATCTTGGAAGGAAACGAGGCAAAAACGATCTATTTGACAATCAAGTAACCATACTCACAGCTACCTTAACTACCCCAAAATACTTGCAAAAAAAAAAAAATAACAGAAGTTCATGCTAATTAGACAAATCACAGGCTCATAAATTCCGAAAGTAATGAAGCAAGATCCAAATCAATCATATCAAGCATTCAAAATGATTAGGTTGCCCAGATTCTTACCTGCTCTGGGGATCTATCAGGGGATTCAGACAACTGTTTTGAAGCCTTAAATTCCTCAATTTTGTGATGATTATCCTTCGTCACATTTCTGTTCATCTTAAGGGTGAGGTGAGGTTGTACCTCCCAAAGATTGGCAACAAGTTTTCTAGCAGAAAGAGTGGTGTTTGGGGGGAAATTGAAATCTTGAACTAGAGTACCATCCGGTTGAATTAAACCAAATTTCCATGTAGGCGACGGAGTACAATTTCCCTCTCTTTTCCCCACCAAATTCCCGCCTCTCAACTTTTTCACTACAAATTCCTCCCTACTTTTCCTTTCCCTATCCATTTTCCTCCCTCTCTCAATTTTCAAATTCCCCTTTGTTCAAAACCCATAAAGCCTCTCTCTTTTCTTGAATATTCTATAACGACAAATATTTCAATCGCACTTGGTACACAGCAGTCCTATCTCCCTCTCTATCTTTCTCTTTTTCAACGCTTTGATTGCATGCAGACATGCTTTGTTCCTCAAAAGTGCTGGCTACGAAGGAAAAAAGTAAGTAGGGGAGGTGGGGTGGGTGGTATTCTAATCATTCTACTGTATATTTGGGGAAACTTAAAAGGGAAAATTAAGGTTTCACCCTCTGCAGTTCATTGGACGCCGTGAAGAAACTGCCACGTGGCTTGGTTAGGCCAACGTTGGCTTTTGTAAGCTTCTTGCTTTACTTTTGTATTCAAGTATATTTTTATTTATAATTAATTTTAATTGTGTTAATCAAATTACGAATTAATCGTAAGATTTTTATAAATCAATTAAGTGATTCATAGGATAGTATTTTATTGAATGAAAATTCACATATTTTTATATGATTTCTTTTAATATTATATTGTAATCATATAATTTAAAGATTTTGACTTTGTTCGAGCCCATTTATTTGAAAAAAAATTAGATTTTGGAATAGTAATTCCTTGGAGACATACGATAGAAAACGAGTTTGTAGAAAAAATGTATTGTTAAAAAAGTGTTTATCTCTAAATTCTTATCAATTTATTGTATATACCGTTAAAAAATAACGTTAAAGACTCTCATAATAAAAATTTCAATTCAATATACTCTATTGACTTCAAAGTATGTAATCGAATATTAATGTTGACTTTCATCCTCATGAACGGTGTACATAGAGACTTGTGAGAGTAAATTATTGAATTACAAAATTGTCCTAATTTTTCTTTTATAGATTGTCAATGTCATTTTCCATATAGTTGGATCTTATTAAATTCTTAGTAATGAGGGTGATAAAAGGCTTGTCCGTAAATTTTATTAGCGATGAAATTATCGATTTAACATAAGAAAAAGAATAGTTATTCTCTGCAAATAAGTACGTTATTTCGATTAAATTATGAATTTGAAGTTAAGTTTAGGCAACCCTAACCTAATCCATAATTGCCCCAATCCTACGAAGTAAAAGTTTATTGAAGAAAATTGTACATACATAGAGTGGTCCATCGTCCAACACATGGTAGCTCAAGTGTGCTCAACATCATATGTCCCACCACCCATATAATATTATAGTAAAAGAACAATATTTTTTCAAAGTACAAAAATAAAAAAAAAAAAGTATTAATTTTGCATGGTCGATGAGACAAAACTAAAGACCACATTCTATGGACCACTTGATATCATGGATCTTGATTGAATCCAATTTTTTTAATAGCTTTTGAGTCTTTTGACATCAATTTTAATACAATCTAACGTCTGTTTAAAATAAAATTTTAATTTTATTTTAGGTGATTGGACAAATATATCCTTCTGAAATTAAGCATGTGCAATGCATGCGAGCCTTTAATGGACAATTTGGACGGAAAGAACCATTCTTGCAAAGGAAACATTGATTTATTGATGCTTTTGCCGAAATTGTAAAGATATATCCTGAATCCACATAAATCTAATACAGTAGGGACTACAAGTGCAAAAAAAAAAAAAGCAGCTAATATTAAAAAGTGAAATTAGGTGGGATACTGCCTAAACATGTTTAGACAAAGGTGGATGAAGTATTTAAGTTGAAACAAAAATGAAGATTGAATGAATAAAGTTTGTAACATTATATATAACCTCACATGTAATTAGAATTTTGTGCTTAATTTCTTTCATTTGTTCTTTTATCTCAATTTGGTCCTAAAATGGGCCAATCATAAAAGGCCATCTATGATTGGTTTTTTAACTTGAATTGCTTTTTCCCTTCATTGGCACAGATAGGTTGCTTGATGTGAGTGATATATGGGGGCGGGCAGAACAGGGTGCCTCACTTCATGGTGTGTGAGGGTGGAGGCGAACATTAAGCGAGAACTGTCAAATCTTGAAAAGCCCGAAAAAGCCGATATATACATCGAAAACGAAGATATCAATTGTATCCAATCCAATTGTACAGAATAATAATATTTGCATTGTATATTTGAACAGCCTCAAGGATTCTGCATATTCTATAAACCTTTTTCCAAGTTATCAAAATCACCATAATTGAACAAAAAGTTGATATAGAGAAAGGCTATAAATCAATTGTTAGTTTGTGAGTAAGACCAAATTATATTCAATGCACAAAAGAGTTCTATGGAGAGATTTGCGGAATTGGTTCAAAGCAAAAACCAGTAAAAAGCTGTAGAGGAAACCTTTCGGTCACAGGGCATTTCTGCGACCACTTCCATTGCTTCTGGTTAATATATTAAACAAGAAGAGTGGGTGCTCCATAACTCTGGATGTAAATGAGGTCATCTGTACCGCTGCTGGCAAAGACATCATCAAACTCCCCAAACCCCTGAAAAGTTTATGTGGCATTCAGGCTATTTCTTGCCACTCCCTTCCATTCAGACTCCAAATCCCGATCCCCTTAATGATGTCGGGTCGATCCTGTTTCCGGATTCCTCCCACCATTATAAGCTTTTCTTTCAGGTTCATCAGACGGCCAAAAGTAAGAGAACATGGCACTGGGATGAAACTCCTCATCAATATACAATGGGGTGATCGGCTAGCAAGGTTATACATGATAAGGCCATGGCGATTCTCAGGACCATTACCCCCAGTCGAGTAAATCAGAAAGTACAAAACTCCATCGCAAATCAGACGTTACCCAGAACTTAGATTTAACTATTGGGATGGTGTAATTGTGTGATACCCTATTCACTGATATTGCCAATGCACTGTAATCAGAGAACTTCGGACCTGGAGGACCATCAAGAGCCTTGCAGCATCTTGTTATTAAGTTGCAAACATACAGTTCACTCCTGATATCATTGTCCAAGAAGCAAACTAATTCACATGACGAAGCAATAAGCCAATTGGATGTCTCAATGCAAGGGAGGTCAATGCCATACTACTTTTGGAGGATGGGATCATACGCATAACCAACTGGTTCATCTGAGCTAGTGAACATAAAGTACCAGGCTTTTTTGGCAGGACACGGTGAAATTCCACAGGAACCTTTCCGAATTGACTATCTCGTGCCATCTTTTACACACGCAGCCTGCCCGGAGAATGCTAGCAATCGGGAGATAGGCTAATATCCGCTCTAACAGATCATCAGGTAAAACCAATTCCACGAGAATTGAAGAAACTTCTTTCTTGCTTTCGTTAAGCTCTGAAAATGAATCCAACTCTGCAGTGTCACTTGCAACATTTTCAAGGCAAATGACTCACACATAAATTGTCCCCTTCCATAACCAAAAAGATTTGCGTAAATCCTGCCACAAGACATCAAACAAAATTACAGCATAATGACTACACGTACTTTTCTATCCTTGAATTCCAGTATATTATGAGAATATCAAAACAAAATGTTCATTAATCAAAAGATGCTGCCGGCCTGATACTTTTAACAAAATATAGAGGTACCAATTATAGATCTTATAATACGGACACACATTTCAGTTAAACGAGATCATATACACCGGTCAAATGGTTTAAGCCACATATTTACCAACATTATCAAAGAACATAATTCTACACAACATTGATATTCTTCCCAGAGTGAAAGTTCAAAAAAATTTCATTTTACAATAACAATAAAGCAAACAGAATGTCCCATGTATACAGAAACATGAACAATCCTAAAGATCCTTTTTTTATCACAAGAAAATGAACTAAAGAACAAAAAAAATACCCCCCCACCAAAAAAAGTGTTAATAGCAAAAGAACAAAATTTAATAAGAATCGGACACTGTATAAATCTTTGTACCTCAAGTGAAAGAATGAAATTAGACTTCTATAATATAAATTACTCCATTCGTCTCATGAAGATATGCTTGGTTTCCTTTTTCGTTTGTCCCAAATTATATTGAAAGTATAGCTATTTAAACCATTTCTTAATGCAGTGGTATATTAGACAAAAATTATATAAAAAAATTTATATTAATTACATTTTCTAAATCTTCGTGAAAATAGAAATAAATCTATCTTATTGGGACGGAGGTAGTATCAAATATGCCGAGAACCGGGAAGCAGATTTGGAGATTTATACAACTGTTTCATTCTTATGAGCATTTAAAAGACTAATTAATCACCTTTTTTAGCAGTGCCATTTGTGGGTTCAAAAGCTTTCTCATACGGATCAAATTCTATATATACACACACGCATCAAAGATATTATATTAATCAATAAAATAGAAGAAAATGATTTCTTGAAAAAGAACAAATAAATGCTGTACCTTTGATATAAAAATCCCTCCTTTAAAATCTAAGAACCAATAGCTCTTGATTGCTTAAAGTCCTCCAATGCTATGTAGAGCGAGAAACAGGAAGAGAGAGAAAACGGTATTTGTTTTTCTTGATTTTGTTCTCTATTTTGTAAAGTTGTATTGATATTAACCAAACAAACACATGGGGAACCAATGCTATTTTACTCATCACCCTTCATACCTGCTCATATTTATTCGCCTCCTTCACTTCAACTCTTTTTTCTTAATCTTTGGGAAAACAAAGTTGTCACCAGGGCTGATCCAGGACCGAATTTCAGACCGGGCTAATACGTAGAAATTTTTTTTTTACATAAATTTTTTTCTACTAAAAATTTATATGGGATGGGGGTTGGACCGGGCTACAGCCCCTCCCGCTCCGCCCTTGGTTGTCACTTTTCTTAAAAGTTTTATGAGAGGAATTAGGATCAGGAAGTCGATTCATGACAAGTGTTCGGGATAAATATTAAATTTCATTTTTATTATCTTATGAAAAAAATTAGTCCTCTCGAAGAATTTGCAATAAAAATTTACACATTATTTGCATGTAAATTTTCCTTCTATTTCTATTTCAAGATTTTCTTGGAGCATTTCTTGAAAGAGGATTAAAAGAGTAAGTTTGAAAGTTTTATAACAATATGTGTTGGGATTTGTTTTGGCCTCTTAGCTCTACAAATGTACAATTTCAAATATTTTTCTTTACGTGTACTCATAAATCATAATATAACATGAAAAGAAATATGAAAAAGTTCTGTCTCTAAAATTTAATTTAATAATTTTTTGTATGTCTGACCCCCACAAGGCAAATATACTTTTTCTCCTCTCATTGGTTCTTTTCTGAGACACTAGAAGATTTTGGGATCCATTTATTGTTTGTTGAAAGGCATTTCCTCCAATAGGCATGCTATACCCAACACTTTAACCTAGCCCTTGTCTACTTCGTTCACAATATAGGGGAGACTGGGGGGTGGGGTGAGGGTGGTAACTCTCCAACTTATCCCGGATTCAAGAAACTATTTTAGTTTGTTTAGAGTTCTTAAATTGTAAAACAATCGAACTAAGTGAGTTCGAATTGAACTTGGTGCAAGCTTATTCGAGTTAGTTTTTTATAGAGTTAAAACAATGTAATTAGCAATATTACTCTTGGACGAAATGTTGATTTCACTTGAGATCAATTATAATTGATTATGACCTAAATAGTTGCTTTAACTCTATTTAGCCAATCACAATTAATTAACTAAACCCTTGTTTTGTGGAGATTTAAATTAGATTTTCAGTATATTTTAATAAAAATTGATGGAATATGTGGTTGAATAGTTTTGTAATCAACGAAATATATGATTAATATTGATTGTTTGACTTTGAATTAAATTAAAATATGATTTTAATCAATATCAAACATGGACAAAATAAGTTACGTAAAAGTTGAGTTGGAGCATCTATCACAACTAGAATTTGATGGTTGCCACTAGCGATGGTCATTGTCCATCCCACGTGACTACCTCTCAAGGCTAGTTTTTGTCGATGACAATTGATGGGGACTAGGTCAACAATGAAGACCTCTACCCTCTTGGATGATAAACATTAGCCATAATTTGTCATTTGAGTTATCATTTAGCGTCCGAGTTTGTTTTCAATGATGATGTCAGCTTCTCCGAGAGCAAAGGCATCATTAAGGACGAGTCTAGTTGTACATGGCCAAGGGGCACCAGTTTATTCCCTTCACTAATAGCCGATTATCAACTGATACAAGAATATGATTTACTATATTACGATATAATACAATATATCATACCAAACAAGCCCTTTAACACTTTTTCTTGTTCAACTTGATGCCATTATGCAAGTTCACTAAGGGCATGTTTGATGTTAACTATTTTCCATGGAATTTGAAAATTATTTTTCAAGTTCCAACTTTTGCCTTGTTTGATAGCCAATTTCCCTACGTGACCCTTTTTCCAGCTTTTCATTGAATCCATAATGGTTTTTTTTTTTTTATTTGCATTGAAAACAAATTATATCCCCAATTATAAAAAAAAAATTCCCTTTAATGGACAATTTTCAAGGGAAACAAAGTCAAACGAATACAAAAAAATATAAAATTTCAACATTTTTCAGGTGAAAAATTATACCAGTCAAAACACAATTAATTGACAATTTAAAAAAATAAAAATAAGTTCTAGACAATTATTTTATCTGGAATTCATTTTTGTTCCACCCATTTTCCATTCTTGCAATCAAACGGACCCTAAAAGATTAGCAAAACTCAATATTTACCATCATTTCTTCAACTTCAAGGCAAAGAAACTGGACTCTATAAAACCCTAGCTAGCTTCCTACTGATATTTATTACTGCATCGATAAATACCCCAATTGCATGGTAATTTCTTGCTCTGGTATGTGGATGGCAATTTACTCCGCCCCGCCTCGCCTCGAATGGGGCAAAAAAACCCGCCCAGAACGAGTTGGCGGGGCGGGGCGAGGGCCCCGAATAATAAAAAAAATTAATAAACTATAAAAAAAATAATTAACTAAAATAAATAAATAAACGGGGCGGGAAACGCGCCTCGAACCCGCCCCGCCTTAACTAAGGCGGGGCGGGGCGGGGGGGTGGGGGAGTCGTCCGCCCCGAACCCGCCCCGTTGCCAGCACTACTCTAGTAGTGGTAACCACCAAATTTTGTATAATAGTTGGCGAAATTTTATACCATTTTACTCTATACTTGTGCCCAGTACAAAAATACTAGTGTTATTGCCGAAAACAAGTAAAATTTATATCAGGTTCTGTCTTTCTTTTAGGGATGGCAAAATAACCCGACACATCTGATACTCTCGGGGCCCCGCCCCGAACGGGACGGGGATAACCCGCTTAATCGAGTATTCGGGGCGGGGAATTTTGCCCCGATGCGGGTTCGAGGCGGGGACGGATAACT
>CAIGRP010110430.1:0-14608 GCA_903798385.1 Fraxinus cuspidata
TCGGAAGATTACAAACCAGGTGAAGTCAATTTTGAATTTCGTTTATTTCTCGTAGATGTACGGTGACCATTTTGTCGGACTCCAGATTCTTGTTCACAAGAATAATAATTGAATTTTAATTTTGCATATCTTTGGCAATTACAATTTAATGAAAAGCATTTAGAACAAGTCTGCATAAGAAAGTTATTTGTAGATCTAATTCTCAAGGCAACGTTATGTATATCACTCATACGCCATACTAATTAGGCATAAATATCGGGTGGGTCGATTATGATATTTTTATATTGGAAAACATTCATTAGACTTCCGCATGGGAAAACTAAGAGGGGACAAAATTTATTTTAATACAAGGATGATAAAGATAAAAATTCACAATTTTTTTTTTTATCTAAAGAACCTAAATGGGCTTGGGGCAGACATAGACTAATGCCAGGCCTGCACTCCTCCCTCCATTTCGAATATTTCATAAATGAAATCATTAGGTCCATATAATTAATGGAATTGAACAAGAACGTCGATCAGAGTTAGGGTTCATGTTTGTTCCTATCCATATTATTTTTCTAAAAAAATTTGAGCTGATAATATGAATTATTTTTCAATACTTAGCATAAATATAATAAATTATATTCTGCCATCAAATGCATTTTTAACAATTTCTTAATCCACTAAATATATGTCAACTAATAACATTCAATATTTAATATGAAATTCATGTCTCGGCTCTACGTGTGGCACTTCAAGAAGAATTTCTAGTGCAAATAACGCGTAAAGTGCAACTATGATGGCTATAAACAGAAGTGAGCCTAAGAAATTTAGATATAGGAAATGTGTTGTTGACCCCAAAAAATGTATCAGTGATGTGACTAACAAATCACAAGGCCTCCCACGTCCACGCAAGCTGAATTCCTGCACACTTGGACAAACCGTTAGTCACACGTGGCCTTCTTCGGGAGGGATTGAGTTAGCTGACCGTACTCCGGCGGACAAGTCAATTGATGTAGTAGTTTTAGGGTGTGGGAGAGCTTTAAATGTGAGCCTCCATTATGAAAAATGGGGGTCGACTTTGGGGTAAGAATGTAAAATGTGTGAGTAGCAAGAATATTGTTTTGAGAGTCTAAACTTGCATTACTTTTGAATGACACTAAATGTGAGCTTTTATATTTGAGTCAAGTGAATAGAGTCCATTAGATGATAGTGTGTGTGGCCTCATAAACGGCTTACATTTCTTGTCATATACATCAATCAATCTCAGCCTTAAATAATATTACCACTTATGTGTCCATAAAGCCTAACTTGTACTTTAGACTTAGCCAAATAGGATGGCGACAGCAGTGGCAGTTATGTGGTGGGAGATCCATTCAAGATCTCGCCATTACTTCGTCCTGGACCGGCTCTGTCCACGATATCTGCACGTAATGGGGTCGGTACAGGTGTTCTATGTTGGGGAGAAGGGTCGTTCGCACCTGCATCGGTTTACCTGCATGTAGCTGGGTTGCCCTATACCAGAGTATGAGGCATGACCCCCGAACTGTTCGCCACGCAGGCTAATTGGGACCTTCATAGATCCGAGTTTTCAAGGTGTAATAACAGTCTCTAAAGCCCAGATATGATTATTCATATCATGCGTGGAGTTTCGAGTTGGCAGAAAAACTTGGAACAAATATCGAGCCTTTGATAATTGGAGCCTGTGATAAGGCTGAATGATTCCAGGCAAGGCCCATTGGACCAGATGTCGAGCCTCTTGTAATGTTAAAGCCTGTGATAAAGCTAAATGACTTGAGGCGATGCCCTTGGACCACGTATCGAGCCTCTTGCAACGTTGAAGCCCGTGATATGGCTAAATAACTCAAGGTGAGGCTCTTGGACCAGGCGTCGAGCCTCTTGCAACATTGAAGCATGTAATAAGGCTAAATGACTCTAGGCGAGGCCATTAGACCAGATGTCAAGCCTTTGGTAACGTTGAAGTTTGTGATAAGGCTAAATGAGAGGCCATTGGACCAGGTGTCGAGCCTCTTGTAACGTTAAAGCCTATGATAAAGCTAAATGACTCGAGGCGAGGCCCTTGGAATAGATGTTGAGCCTCTTGTAATGTTGAAGTCGAGGTACATTGGGCAGCGCGCCCTAATGATTTGAAAGAAAAGTTGGTTCCCAATGACAAACAGCTGGTTAGTGTGCCAGTTTCCAAGGTTCGAGCTACGTGCGCATTTAATGCGCAATTATGATGATTTTTTACATTTGGCGAGGCTCATACGAACCTAGGTGCATGTAAAGCACGATTTCATCTGAGCCCTTTATTCAAATTTTAAATAAGCGCCTTTTGGTATTAACGTGGTTGATGAGACTACAGGTGTATGACCCAGATTAAAGTGGGAGAAGATCCAACGGTGGGAGTTCATTCATTCTGCATAAATAAAAGGCCTTAAACCTACTTTTTCCCTTTTTTCCACTTTGCGAAAATCAAAAGTTAAAAAGCTCTAAGAGTTGAAAACCCTTGAAATCTCTCAGAACCTCCACCGTTCCTTATCGGCGAGCAACTCCATTTTTTTCACTTTCAAGCATCCCAGACCTGTGTAAGTACCCAAATATTTTCAGACTTTCCAATTTGTTCACGTAAAAATGGCCTCCACTTCAAAGGGGGTGTCTCCCATAATCCCTACTAAAAGAATTATGGAGACTATTGAGGGCCCTCATAGTGCATGGATGATGCCAGAGGGCCCCATAGACTTTAGTATTAGGTGGGGGCTTCCTTGTGTCTGACGGACATAGAAGAGAGTGAGCATGAGACCTTTAGGGAGATGTATAGAATCATCAGATAATATTGAGATGTTTGTGCCGACCCCTAAGGAAAAGGCTTTTTTTCCTAAGGAGGGGTGTGTGGTAGTAAGTGGGGACATCTTGAGTAGGGGGATGAAGCTACCCTTACACCCATTTTTTAGGTATATCCTTAGACGTTACAACCTAGCCCCTACCCACCTTGTACACGACGCATGGAGCCAATTGGCAGGGGCCTTCCTTCTTTGGAAGGAGGTCACTCTTGGCGATGATATGCCTCCCAGCATTTTCCAAACCTTGTTCCAACCCCGAGCTTCAAGTGGGGGGAGTGATTGCAAAGGGTAGCATTGCATGAATCCCTGGGGCCCGCACTCTCCCTTCATTTGGGGGACTCCAACATCTATTAAGAACTAGAAGTCATCTTGGTTCTGGGTGAGGGGTCGCTAGCAGACAATGAAGGGAGATATGGTCCCGGAGATAATGGTGCCGACCCAGTACCATGAGTATAGTGAGTTTAGCTTTAGCTGAAGTGATTTTTACTCACTATTCTTTTGTTTCTTGACCAGTTCAAACTCCAGACCACCATTAGGGAAACACTCCGAAGACCCACATTAGCTGAACCAATTTCCTCTGTAAAGGTCGTGGAGGCCGATGGGGTGGTAGAGGAAGGGGCAAGCTTGGTAAGGAAGATGTGAGGTAATGAGGGAGGAGTGCCCCTTTTGAAAAAAGGCCCAAAACTTCTTCGGTGGGAGGTCTAATAAAATCGCCTCCACGATAATGGAGATGTTGCTTGCTGAGGTTCAGGGGGCTGGGAGGATTCAACACAAGTATTGGACTGACAAATATTCCTCGTACGCTGAAACCTATGATGCGATCGACACGATGGAGGCTAAGCTCGCCCTGCAGGCCTGTTCATAGGGTTTCTTTTTAAATGCCTAGATGGAGGCGAGGCGGATACAAAGCCTTAATAAGAAGTACCTTCAAAGGGCCCAAGATACTGAAACTGTCCTGAGCAAAGCTAAGGCTGAGGCATCTTCTACCAATGAGGTCATTAAAGCCACCAAGTTAAAGCAAGCTGGGACAGAGTCGATGGTGGAGGCACTTTCCAAAGAGAATGATGAACTGAAGAAGGAAACTTGTTCATGAAAAATAAGTCTAATTAAAATCATTTCAAGTGTACGGTTCATTACAAGTAATAAAGTAGACTTTTTGAGTCCAAGTATTGTTCCACAGTGATTGATTAGTTCTAATTCAGATTATTGTGACCTTAACTGAAATAATGAAATTGAATTGTTGTTGTAATGAAATTATAACTAAATTAATCTAACTATGCTAGGATGAATGATTTATCTAAACTGAATGCAAATGATGTTGAATTTAATTTGGATTTTCGAATGTATGATGAATGTACTAGGATCACGAATCCATATAAAATATTCTTCTCTAAACTTAGTTCTAAATCTTGACACAGGATTGAATCATTGAAGAATCAATGCTTCTAACTTATTTAGCAGTCTCTCTTGAGTAAAGTTAGACTTATTCCAATATGTCATCCAGCTATATTTCTATGACAGATGTGAACATATAAGAATGCATGATATGTTATGAACAATTAACGATTCACATAGAGTATAGCAGTATATTTTTATTACCTATCGGATCCTATGATGATTTATATCACGTCGAACCTATTCTACTTCTTTCGAATATATGAAACAAGCCACCAAACTCACACAATTACGTATATAATAATTATGGAGAAAAAGAAACTCATATAAATCATTTAAATATTTCAAACGTGTTTTTAGATTGTCACGAATGTAAAACTAAGAATCATATTACATAGCTTATCTAACTCTGGTACAGAATTAATTTAGCATAGCATGGTAGAACAAAGAAAATTAGAAAAATCGATGAAGAACGACATCACCAATTTTGATTCTTGAATTAAATATTCACGTCTTGATGTTATTCTCCTTGTTTGTGCCTCTTTTTCTCTCTCAAAACTCGTGTATCTCCCCCTCTCATTTTGGATGACCCTAAGGTTTTTATACGCATCCCGAGATTCGTTTCCATTGGTGTTTCAATCAAAATATGAAACCAAAAAATTTGCCCATTTTTTGTACTATGCGACGACCACATGGTACACTTCTATGCGTTCGCATAGAAGTGTTGGGATTCCTCTTTATTTTTGTTGGAGGTCTCTATGCGACTGCATAACTTTTTAAGCTATGCGACCGCATGGAGATATTACTTTACTAACTCTTGCGATTTAGTCCTCAAACTTCGTTACTCCAACATCGATCTCTTTTTCCTTGTCTTCTTCATCCAATGTGTTATTCCCATGCTCAATTAGTCATCAACATCTTCACGTCTCCACTCCCTCTTCCGGGTTATCTTTCGATTATTTGCACATTGGTCCCTAAACTTTGGTTTTCTTTCATTCTAGTCATTTTTCCTATTTTTTCTCCTGATTTCCGCTACATTCATCATTTTTGTCCTGCATAATAAAAATTACATCGAATTAAGCTATATTTCACATATTTATTATCAATTATCCATGTTTATGGCTTAAACTAAGTGTGTATAATACACTTACCAACTCCCCTAAACTTGAACTATTATTTGCCCTCAAACAAAACTGTAATTTAATTCCACATAAAACATGGTTTGACAACTTGCCGTTTCTCAGGATTGAAATTTAGTAATAAATTAAAGTTACATGCATACTTGATGTGTGTGAGTGTATACTCATGCCAACATATTAAACTCGTGATTAGCTTAATACCTAACCCATATTAGTCAAATATTTCCTTACTTCGCTCGAGAGATGACACACCCCAAACTTATTTTTTTCACTCAATTTTTTCAGGGTGCATCTTAAGTTGAACTTATTCAATACCCTCTCTTAGTTTGGATAGATTTTACTATTACAAGTTTACACTTCAAAAAATCGAGATTCTCCTAAATTTTTTATTGATTTAACCTTTAAGACTAGACTAAGTTACTTGTCTCTCCTTGAAGGTATAGTTCTATTGACCGAATGTCTGGGGCTTAATCAATGTAGTTTTTTTTCCTCAAACAGACAAACATCTTCTCATTTACTTTCTATGTAACACATGTAGCGAGCTTTAGGCCGGTAACTCCCAAGTCAGATGACCATAGAGCACTAGGTTTTAAACCATTGCAGGCTTATTCGCTCGAGTTATAGAGGCTCGAAAAGATATTTATTTATTCTTTTTATTCACACAAAGATTAGTGTAATGCCCATTTTCTTTTAGACATATTCTAAAACTAACCTTTAACTTAAAGCTTTTACCTCATCCTCGTCTCTTGGTTTTAGGCAATCCTCACAAGTTGGTAACATGCATTGAATCTCTACTCATCTTAATGTTCTCTTGCAACAACTCAACCATCTCCAAACCACCGTATAGTTGGATTATGGATTTATACGATGTAGGTTATTTGAGTTATATACTATGTTCAACTATTACCTAAATAATGAACTAAATCACCAACTCAATATGTCAACACGAGTATTTTGCATAAAAATGTCAAGTTTAGCATTCATAAGCTTTGATTAAGTTAATAGTGCACTACTTTCGTCATTCACAATTCATACATAATCCTATATTAAACATCATGGCCGGCAAAGTTACCGAACCCACACAAGCATACAATTTTAATCTAATGCTAAAAAATAAATGAATAGAAATTGAAAGAACTAAACGAAAACTGCACAAAAGAATTATTATTTTTTCATACAGTCACGCAATTCTGTAGTAAAATATGATGAATGACGCCGTCAAACTTATAGAAGACATTGTCCTCAATGGTATGAAAAACAGCCAAAAGCATTATAAGGAAAACGTAACAATAAAGACAAATGCATAATAAGTCTAAGAAAATGGGGCTCAGAATACTCCTTTGATCGGTACGGAGGTGGTGGATGGAAATCATAGCCGGATGTATCATCAGCCGACGGCGATGGAAGACAGGTGAGGATCATTAAATTAATTTGGATTGCTGTGCAAGTTTGGCCTCGATGTTATCTAAACAATCCCAGGACTCATTAGCTCTCAACTGAATCCCATCAACTCTGCCCACATAATTATTCAATCGCCCATTCATGATCTCGACCTCGCGTCTCTCAGCTAAGGACTCCCTACTAGCTTTGGAAGAAAAGTTTCTGGTGCTTAGCATGTCATCCCTAATCGTCTGGATAGTCATACCCGTGAGACCCACAGCCTGCCCAAGACTCTCTATATCTCAGCTCGAACCGGTCATAGAAGCGAACATCTGTTGTAACAAAGAGGCATCGTAGCATCATCAGCCTCCTAATCATGTGCAGCCTGCTGCCTTAAATGCGCCCGTTCTTGCTTCACTTTATGTTTTACTCTGGCTTGATGTTGATTATCCAATGTAGTCTGTTTAATGAAAGAACTGGGTTTCTCGGGAAGTTCTTCGAATGGGATAGTAATACCGACCCGCTTGTATATGCCATTGATGAGACTCGAAAAATTAAAGATCGGTTTCAATCTCCCCAAACACTCTGAGAGTGAATCTAATCATAGATAAAGGTTGCTAAATCAATCTTCTGTCCTCGCACCAAGTGATAAAGTAGACCGGTCGTTGGATCGATAAATATAGTCCTATGTGAGGTGGGTCGAGCAAATGAACAACCAGAGAATGGCTATTGGCGGTGTAAGCTCAATCTGATGCCACACAAAAGTCTGTAACAGCCAAGCATCCTCACGCCCTAGTAGAACTCCCTCTACTGTGCTCCGATGGAAATTACCAGGAATAGGAGTAACGTTATCCCACGTCAACTGATAGTAGTCATGAATGACTTCAGTTGTAAACATGATCCACCTATCCCACACCCATGTTTGATGTTGATATTTGGCCTTAGTGGTATCGATGTCCATGTGGAATTTGGCATAGAAATCGCAAGCCAGTCTCTCATACACCAGATGAGGTCGTTCTATGACCTTTTCTCAGCCACAGTTGTGGATCAAGGTAACTATCTCAAAACTAGGAAAATCCTCCGATCAAATTCGTCTCTCTGGAAGTAGGGCCCAATGGCCAATGATATCGGAGTAACGAGTAATGGCCACTTGATTGAGAAAGCGGCGTAAACCTCCTTCAGGTCCTCGAGTACGTGTAGTGCCCGAGGTGGAAGCTACTTTTTACTTTCTTTTAGAAGTGCGTTTAGGCGGCATTCTGCAGAACAAAGAAAAATTGAAACATGTAAGTCATATGTGATGCATAAGTGAAATATTGAAGACAAATGAGCACCAAAGTTCTAAAACGTATGGCAAAGCAAGCAAGCAAGCTACGTGCGTAGTTAAAGGTGTCATGTAATCTACCAAATAAAATATAGAATGATGTAACAAGGACATGCACGATGAGATGTGTAGGTAAATATGGGTATTATAGGATACAAATGCAACACGTAATGAACAAAGCCCAAAATCAAGTCAAACAATGAAAGTTGTGCCTATAAGACAGTGTTCGACCAAGCAATTTCACTTCCGGACACTGACAAGGAAAATCGAAATTTTCCTAAGCAACCTCCGGGCATATGAAAGAGGGTATACTATTCTAACACATACTCAAAATTGAGGTCAAACAGATATCATCTAGGGTAGGAGATCGAGGGACGAAGTGAGGGACATAAAATGTCGTGTGCCTAGTTATGTCATAGCTAGGTGTGGTCAATGTTGGTGTTTGGTCAATGCTCATGGAAATTTCATGACCATTGGCATTATTCAAATCCAAGAAATAGCTTTAATTCAACTCAACAATTAGAAATCCATCACTACCTAAATCCCGTACTCCAACTCAATCATCCAATTTTATTTCAAAACAACCAATAAAATCTTACCTAGGTGAAAGGATTGATACTTTACCTTTATGTGTTCCTTGATTGAAAGAGAAATAGATGACGAGAAGATGATGACGGCTGAACACCGTATATGTAGTGGTGATGATGGTTTTCGTGTGTGTGAGGAATGCCCGTGAAGGAGAGAAAGAAGTTGTGTGTGTATGTTACGAAGTGTAGGATGTGTTTTAATTTTAAAACCATTTGTAGGCTGCCCGTTACCTCTATGCGAGCACATAGAAGGAATTGTTGCAGTTGCATAGAACAAGAGTTCAGGGCCAAATCAGGCTCTGAACTGATGAATGTGATTGCATTCCTTGGTAGTCTATGCAGTCGTATAGACGGTAGGAAAGCCCAGTTTTTCAGTTTCTTAGCCAATGTTCCACGTTTGACTATTCGAGGCCCTAGAGACCTCGATTTTTGTGCCAAAAGGCTTAAATACATGTAGTGAATGTTTGCAAATTGGAAAAATATAAAACACTCTTAACGCTTCGAAAAACTAGTTTGTGGTTAATTTTTACTAAAAACTCGATTTTCAACCCACTCTGCAAAATGGCATTTCAACGCCCCCACAACTTGTCAAAACACATTTTAAACCATTAGGTGTGCGTGGATGCCCAAGACTTGGTCCCAAAAACATTTTGAAACTTAAAAACACATGTTGAGTACGAAAATCACAATTTCAATCATGTTGCCTCGAAATGCGTGTTTTTTGCACCAAAACAATGAAATCCCATTCCAACATCCCCAAACTCATGCACCATATATTTAAGACCAATTTGGACCATGCATATACTTTTAGTGATCTCTAGAGATGATGAATAACCTAATATGCCTAAAATTTGCAAAAGCCCGAAAAATTTCATAACTAATGTATAAAGCGAAATAAATAAAAAGGAAGAATATTTTAGGTTGCCTCCCAACCAGTACTATAGTCTATAGCTCGACTGTGCTTTGGGTGATTCACTCTAGTGTGCTAAGATAGACGGTGGACTTTTCTTTTAGAAAATCACCACTCCAATAAGGCTTCAATCGCTGCCCATTCACTTTAAATGTTCCATTGCTTTCGTAAGTGATTTTAATTGCTCCATATGGAAACACTTTATTGGCTGTATATGGCCCAGACCATCTTAACCTCAACTTTCCCGTGAAAAGCTTGAGTCTTAAATTGAATAACAGGACTTGTTGCCCCATCACAAACTTCTATCTCTGAATATTCATGTCATGCCACTTTTTGGTGCACTCCTTATAGAGTTTTGCATTATCATATGCCTCTAGTCGGAATTCATCCATCTCGGTCAATTGTAGCAATCTCTTTTCACCAACTGCCTTCAAATCAAAGTTTAAATTCTTGACTGCCCAGTATGGTCGGTGCTCCAACTCAACTAGCAAATGACATGCTTTCCAAAAAACTAACCGGTATGGAGTCATGCTTATAGATGTTTTGAACGCTGTTTTGTAAACCCATAGTGCGTCGTCAAGTTCCTTAGACCAATCTTTCCTAGAAGAGCTCATTGTTACCTCTAGTATTGTTTTCAATTCCCTGTTAGAGATTTCAACTTGGCCGCTAGTTTGAGGATGATATGGAGTTGCTATACGATGTCGAACGCCATATTTAGCCAATAATGACTCAAAGTGATGATTGCAAAAGTATTTGCCCCCATCACTGATTATAGACCGAGGTGTGTCATAACAGATGAAATTATACTTCTTTAAAAACTCAATCATGACCTTAGCATCGTTGGTTGGCAATGTCAGTACTTCCACCCATTTGGGGACATAGTTAACAGCAACCAATATGTATTGATTTGAGAATGATGGTGGGAACAATCCCATGAATTCAATTCTCCATACATCAAAAGTTTCACCTCAACGATGTTGTTTAGAGGCAATTCATTCCTTGTCGAGATATTACTAGTGCGTTGACACCTATCACATTGTTTCACAAATTTGAAAGCATCCTAGAATATAGAAGGCCAATAGAACCCAAATTGTAGAATTTTTGTTGTTGTTTTGGATGTCCCAAAATGACCCGTGTATGCAGATGAATGACATAGCTCCAATATTTTAGGGACTTCTTCCTCTGGCACACATTTTCGAATAATCTAACCTGCTCCTCGCTTATACAAAATGGAATCTTTCCAAAAATAATATTTCAAGTTAGCAACAAACTTTTTCCGCTAATGAATCGAATAGTCCAGTGGTGTGATAGACTTGACCAAGTAATTTACGATGTCAGCATACCAAGGTACTCTATCCATACTGAAAATCTACTCATTCGAAAAAATTTCATTAATGTCAATGAAATCATTCTGCTCTCCTAGCTCTAGTCGAGACAAATGGTTTGCTACCACATTTTTGCTTCCCTTTATGTCCCTTATCTCCAAATCAACTTCTTGTAGAAGTAACACTCAACGGATAAGTCTTGGTTTGGCGTCCTTCTTCATCAACAAGTACTTTAAAGCAGCATGATCAGTGTAAACGATGACCTTTGATCCCACCAGATATGACCGAAATTTGTCAAAGGCATAGACCACGGCTAACAGTTCCTTCTCCGTAGTAGCATAGTTTAGTTGGGAGTCAATCAATGTTTCGTTTGCGTAGTAAATCACGTGAAATATCTTGTTCTTCCGCTGTCCCAATATTGACCCTATCGCATAGTCACTAGCATCACATATTAATTCAAATGGCAAACTCCAATCTGGTGTGATGATCACTGGTACTAAAGTTGGCTACTCTTTTAACATGTTGAAAGCCACAAGACACTCTACAGAGAAGTCAAATGTGACATCCTTAACTAGTAGGCTACACAGCAGCTTTGTGATCTTCGAGAAATTCTTAATGAACAATCTATAAAACCTGGCATGCCCAAGAAAACTACAAACACCCTTAACTGATGTAGGCAGTGGTAATTTCTCAATAACTTGAATTTTCGCTTGGTCCACCTCTATCCCGTTAGCTGAAATGTGATGCCCCAACACAATGCCCTCATGTACCATGAAATGACTTTTTTTCCCAGTTCAGCACCAAATTTGTTTTCCTGCACCGCTATAAGACCAGGCTCAGATGATCCAAACATTCATCAAACGATGATCCAAACACCGAGAAGTCATCCATGAAAATTTCTACGAATTTTTCCTCCATGTCAGAGAAAATCGCCATCATGCAACGCTGAAAGGTAGCATGAGCATTGCATAACCCGAAAGGTATCCTACGGTAAGCAAATGTACCATAGGGACAAGTAAAAGTGGTATTCTCTTAATCATCAGGTGTTACTAGGATCTGATTATATCCAGAGTAGCCGTCAAGGAAGCAATAGTGTAAATGTCATGCCAGCTGTTCAAGCATCTGATCAATAAATGGAAGAGGAAAATGATCCTTCCTAGTGGCAGCATTGAGTTTTTGGTAATCAATGCACACTCTCCAGCCTATAACAGTCCGCATGGAAATTAACTCATTCTTCTCGCTTTGTAACACAGTAATACCACCCTTTTAAGGTATAACCTGGACTAGACTGATCCATGTATTGTCTAATATCGGGTAAATGATTTCGACGTCGAGAAGTTTCAGTACCTCGGCCCTGACTACCTCCTTCATGTTCAGGTTTAGCCTTCTTTGACCATCTATACAAGGTTTAAAATTCTACTCCATGAGAATTTTGTGCATGCATAGTGAATGGTTAATCCCTTTGATATCTGCAATAGACCATCCAATTGCTATTTTATTTTTCTGAAGCACCTGTAGCAATCTCTCTTCCTCCACCTTACTAACTGAGCTCGATATAATCACTGAAAGTGTAGAAGACTCCCCCAAGTAAGCATAATGAAGATGAGGCAGTAGTTACTTAAGCTCCAACTTTGGAGGCTGTTGAACAAATGGAAATGGCCTTGTAGGGCCAATTCCTAATCCCTCAAACTGTCGTTTCCATGTGTATGGTGGGTTGGTTTTCAAAAACCTTGCACATGTTTCAATCTCAATGGAATCAGAGTGAGTAGATTGGCAATGTGCAATGCATGCTTTATACGTGTCGCACAAGCTGTGCAACAGAAATGTGTCTTGGACCACTTTTCAATTACATCAATTTGAATGGGAAATTTCATGGCCTTGAAGACATTGAAAGCAACTTGTTCATTGCCGATCCTCAAAATCAACTGACGCTGATGTACATCGATGAGCTCTATCCGAGTAGCTAAGAATGGTGAGCCCAATATAAGCAGTACACCCTTGTCTTCCTCCATGTCTAGGATAAGGAAATATGCTAGAAATATGAATTTATCCACTTTAATCAGCACATCTTCTATAATTCCCATTGGGTAAGTAAGGGATCGATCAGCCAGCTGCAAAGTCACTGTTGTAGCTTTATCCTCTCTCAAATCGAGTTTTCTGAAAATAGAAATTGTCATCAAATTAATACTTGCACCTAAATCACATAAAGCTTTATTGAAATGATAATTTCCAATAGTGCAAGGTACAGTAAAACTCCTTGGGTCTTTAAGTTTTGGAGGAAGCTTTTTTTTCTGGATTCTAGCGTTGCACTCCTCAGTTAACATTACCGTCTCATGCTCCTCTAGCTTGCGTATGTTAGATAGAATGTCTTTCAAAAACTTGTTGTAGCTAGGCATTTGAATCAGGGCATCAATGAACGGAATGTTGATGTGTAGTTTCTTGATGACCTCTAGAAATTTCTTATATTTTTTATCCATCTTGTGCTTTTTTAATCTCTGGAAAATGGAATAGAAGGCTCGTACGGATTGATAGGATTCTTTTCTTGAACCCTCGGTGTTTCTAAACTCTTCTTTATAGGTGCTTCAGGTGTCTGTTCAGTCTATTTCACTTGCTCCTCACTCGAAGAAGATATTTTCTCCTTCCTTGCAGCAGGCCTCTTGACATGAATTCCCGACATCTGCACCCCGCTTCTGGTTGTTATTGCTTTGGCTTGTTCCTTTAGGTTGATCTCTGTATCGCTAGGTAGTGAATATGGTGCTTTGTCATTCATAGGTAGTGCCATCTGCCCATCTGAGTTTCCAAGTTTTTAATAGCAGAACTCTGATCTTGGAGTGTTTATTCAGTTTTTCGCATAAACTGATTGTTGGCTTCCATGTACTGGTTTGTTTTCTCCATGAATTTTCTGAACATTTCTTCCAATTGCAACTTCTTTTTCGGCTGCTGAAACTAACCCTGTGACCTATTCTGGTCTGACCATTCCAAGAAACGTTAGGGTGTTTTCTCCACCCTAGGTTTAGGTTTTTGAATGTGGATTCATTTGTTGACGTTGTCCCCATTGTACGAAGTCCACTTGTTCCATACTTTGAGCCAAAATCAGACATTCCGTTGTGTAGTGATTTATTCCACACTCCTCACAGTTTGGCTTTTTGGTTTGTACAATATTGGCTGTCTGTGATATGCTCTCCACCTTATGGAATAATGAGTCTATTTTTTATTTCAAGACTGAGTAAGCATCCACCTCGTATACACCGACACCTTCCTTTGAACCACCCGCTCAGAAGCCCACATTGCTGAAGTAGATGCCACTGTCTCGAATATTTTTAAGGCGTCATCAATGGTTCTTTTTGATAATGAACCATTTGACAAAGAATCCACAATGCTTTTGAACGATGGAAGCAACCCCGCATAAAAATATTTGACCTGGAGTCCTTTGCTAATACCATGATTAGGGCACTTTCTTAGCATGTTTTTGAATCGATTCCAAGCTTCATCGAAGGATTCTGATTCACCTTAATGGAAAATTGAGATGTCATGCTTCAATTTTGCAATTTTGGCCAGTGGAAAGAAGTTTGTTCAGAATTTCTGAGCTAAGTCGTTCCATGTACTGATGCTGGCAATTAGTTGAGAATCCAACCACTCAAGTGCTTTGTCACGTAGCATATGGGAAAATAGTCATAGTCTGATAGTATCATCTCAGATACCATGATATCTGAAGTGTTGACACAT
>CAIGRP010110434.1:0-15998 GCA_903798385.1 Fraxinus cuspidata
TGTTCATGGTTTTAAGCCTAGGAAGACTTTAGATCTCATTCTGATGTCCCCACGTGCTATAATATCTATGTCAGCTGAAGCATTTGTACAACATCTTCATGATTTACATATTGAGATCAATAAAACTTGAAGCTAGCAATGCATCATATAAACTTTGAGCTAATTTACATGAAAAACATGTTGATTTTGATATTAGGGGTTATGTTATGATCCGAATTCAACTGGAGCGGCGCCTACATAGATCCGCCTCCAAATTGCAAGCTCGTAGTCCTGGTCCTTTTAAAATCTTAAAGCAAGTGGGCCCAAATGCATATGTACTTGATCTTCCTCCACATCTCGGCTATCACCATACTTTCAATGTTGAGGATTTAGTTGCTTATAAAGGCCATTTCAATCCCTCCGATAATCCTTTCCTACCCCCATTTTAACTCGTAGCCTGAGCTGATAGAACATGAAGAACTGCCTCGTTTTTTGCTAGTAATAACTTGGATTAGAACCTCAACTTTTTTGTTGATCCCTCCAATGATCAGTTTGTCTTGAAGAGTGATGAGTTGAGGGAAAATGGAAAGAATCAAATTTAGTTGAATATGGTGTTCTTTTGCTGTTATCTTTTCATTTCGGTTTCTAGTTTCAGAATTTTGTAATTAAATAATAGTTGGAATAATAAACATTTTAGTGCATTGTCCATGTTACTTTTCAGTGAATTTCATATTTAGGTTTAATTTGAACCTTATAATATAAATAATTGGCACTTATAATGTTTCTTTTTAATGATTTATATACTATGATTGAAAAAATATTTAAAAACAACATTGTTGATTTTGAGAGAAATTGGATTTGGTTAATACATATAAAAAAAAATTAACATCAAGTCAATTAAATTGATGCATTCAAGAAGTTTGCGAAAATGAGAACTTGAAAAAAATAACATTATATCACTTTTTTATGAAAAAATCATAGTATCTAATTAGAGCAATTAACTAGATGCATATGCATTTTTAAAAAAAAATTAATATACAAATTCTAACTTTGTTTTAGTTTAGCATTCAATTCATATTTTTTGAATCAAATCAGTTGATAATGTGTTTGTGAAAATAAAAATATGAAAAAAATGATATTATGTCATTTTCTCTGGAAATGTTGCACTGTCTCATTGTAGCAATTAACTAGATACGTACATGTTGTTGGATATTTAAATATACGAATTCAAACATAGTTTGAATCCTGCATTCATATTTCTTTAAATCAATTCAATTGATACATAGGAATTGTTTGCGAAAATGAAAATGTGAAAAAATTGACATTCCTTCACTTTTCTCTGAAAAAGTCGCAGTATCTCATTTGAGCAATTACCAAGATGCACACGTGTATATTTCTAAAAATTTAAATATACAGCCTCCGTTTGGTGCCCATTTTGACACTAAAAATGTATTATTTTGTCTTGTCAAGCACACATGCTACAGTAAAAAGGTAATAATTTGAAAATTGAAATGTTTCAACTTTTCCGGTTTTTCCCTTCCACTTGTGCACTTTGATTCAAAATAATTTTAATACAGGATTCATTGCATTATTGTCCAACCACAAGGTACATTCCACGTGGAAATGTAAATTTGCTTCCTTTGGGTATCGTGCTTATTTTTGACAGGCCAAATTTGCAAAAATCTTTTTATAAAAGCAATTATTCACTGATTGTGCGTGTACAATCCGAAAATTATTAAATTCAACAAATTCAACAGATACATCGAATTATATTCCCATGTTCGTACAACACTGATATCTTCGTTAAAGTCATGTTTTGCACAAATTATGTAGATTACTGTTGCTGTTGCCATATAATCGTGAATTCAGTTCAAAGTACTTCGCTGAATATTTGGTACGTTCATTTCGGCGTGGATTTCATCTCTGCGTTAGATAGGTCAACCTTGAACAGGTCATCATATGTTTCTGCTCTATCGAACGCTCGTTCACAACTTCTGACTGACGTAAAAATTATGAATGCCCATCGTCGCGACGACAACAGCAACTTGGGTTCGAAACGAATAGTTAGGTATACGATCAAGTATTTTCCCTTTTTTTCCACATACCAAACGCTCATTCTATAACGTTTTTGCAGGACGAATGTCTGCAGTTAAACCTCTCATAAGCATTCCTAAACCGGCAATGACGATCGGATCCATCATCGCGGAACTCCTAAAAATGATACAATATATATGATCATCTGTAAAGGCCATGTAGCCCCATTGATGAGCAAACCCGGAGTCAACCAAATTATACTTACTCGGCCCGATTAATGGAAAATGAATTTCACTACTGTGTATAGCAAGAGCTAGTATTCGAGCGTCGTGCATATTCCCGGAGGTACTCGCAAGCACGAATGTGTTCCATCAATAGTACCAATGCAGTCTTGAAACAAAGGATGCTTCGTTGGGTCCGGCCTATGGGGCTCCCCACCCTCGTTGTAGTCCGGTATTGGTTGTATGAGACGTGTTGATAAGGCGACGACGGCAGTGAGCACCTCTTTAAAATAATGGCACACTATTTGCAACGAGTGATTGAAAATAGTAATCACCTAGCGATGTCCTTTTCCATACGCTAATATGCACAAGTACATTCCAACTTGCTCGTAGATATCGACATGTTTGCTACTGCATAAGCCATATTCATCCTGCAGAATATGTGCAAAGTGTCGAAGTAGTTGTGGATACATTCGGAACTCTTGATAACACATCTTGCCGTTATTTTCCATTGCTTCTTTCACGAACATGTGTCCATTTTTTGAAGACGGAAATCGTCGGATACGACGTCGTTGTTTGAGATAACAGTTCCTGGCATCGTTTGTTGCAATTTGACAATATGTAACTCATATCGTGACGTCTTCCACCAGTTGGCTAGAAAACTCCTCATCATCGACTTCTTCTTCGTCGTCAGATCCTGATAAAAGCGCACAATTGAAGTTGAGATCATCCATTGTAGGAAAATGAAGATCACCGAATTTTGCAATATTACAAAGATTTCTACACACCAAACGAAAAGTCACCATTCATGAGTGTAACCAACGGGTTATATAAGAGTAAAGAATCATTCAACGTTATTCGTTTGAGTGAAATTCAAATAATTTTACCACTAGGCTTGAAAAAATAGGACGCTTGAACTTCTTGGCATGTGACACTTTTTTGTTGTTGGTAAAACGTGGTTCCCAAAAAGAAGTTGTGAAGATTTGTCACCCAAAAAAAATTAAAGATTTCAAATGATCACTTAGTAATTCAAACCTATGATTGAGAAAACATAAAGTTAGATATGAACGATAAAGGCACAAT
This sequence comes from Fraxinus cuspidata, assembly GCA_903798385.1. Lineage (NCBI taxonomy): Eukaryota > Viridiplantae > Streptophyta > Magnoliopsida > Lamiales > Oleaceae > Fraxinus > Fraxinus cuspidata. The sequence continues at coordinate 3,318 of CAIGRP010110434.1, forward strand.
ATCAACTATAATTATCCGCAAGAAGTACAGAAGAAAAAAAATGAATAAAACAAGTATCGTAGAGTTGGTTGTCGCAGAAATTAATAGAGAGACTTATTACGCTCGTTAAACTTCCATTCAGTCCACTCCAACTTCTCATCTATGTCCTGCCTGACGCCACATATCTCGGTAGCGCTTCTGTGCCAAAAGCATACATGCGAAGAATTACAAGGGTGTGCATAGCTAGAGCCTTCCTGATGCAAGCAATTCTTGGACACAGATAACTCCTACATTTTTACACAGCGCCATGATGGTGTTAATCTTCGCCACCACTTCCTCAGCAACATTGTTCGCCCAATCAACTGAATAGGATAGCTCCTGAGTATAAACTTTTTTCTTCTTCCCTTTTTGCCTGATCGATGTCGACTTCTTCTTTCCGCCACTTCTGGCATTCGAAATATGTATGCTTGAAGTACTTTTTTGTTCGTCACCCTCATTGCTTGAACCAGTACTCTCCTCCTTAATAGGGATTGCATCCTTTTGGTCTTCAATAGCGCTATCTTAATACAAGTTGAAGTCCATACGACATAACTTCATGGGCGTGACTGCGTACTTATCACTGTCATAGCTATCCCCGAAAATCTAATGATATCGGATGTAGATTTCACTCACGTCTTTGTCCTTGAAATCCTTGCACTCCTTGTTCTCCTGCAATTGCGTTAGCACTTTTGATAAAAGTAACGTGGTGCGGATATGGTAATGTGCTCTGACCATGGAATATCAGTATGTGTGGATGTTTTAATTCAAGAAATTTTATGCAATTTTCACACTAGATGACTGGTGAGTGTAAAAGAAGAGGTTATGGAAACAAAAATTTGATCACAAAGGTAGGTTTTGCTCCTACTTCGAAAATGTTATTTCGAATGCGAAGCTTTCAAGTTCAATATCCCTAATGTTAGCCGTGAGTGCATCGTGTAACACATTTTTCAACTACTACGAAGGAATCGAAGAAGTACATCATAATAACAGCGAAACAAATGAGAACTAAGTAGACCTGATGTAATCAACAACCATAATCTCATGCATTGACCACAATGTACATGTACAAGTGAATATCAAACAGTTATTACAAAACCTCAACTTCAATTTTCGGGTCCACCGACCATTTGCCGAATGCTACGAACTGACCCTCCGACGGGTTGTATTCAACCCAATTCTATTAGCCGTTTGTGTTCCCGCGCATTGCATCCCAGTGGTTGCGCAATTGGAGTTTACTCCAATTGTCCCTTGTTGTGGAGTTGAACAACGTCATAAAACCTTCCCACCTGTGTTTCGTGAAACACTTGTCGTGCCGATGGCCTTCGGCAATGGCCATTTCATAGGCTGCTATGAACATTTGTCGTTCTGCATCTCTCTAGCGGGCATAATTTTTGGACGACTCAACAGGGCTTGACGAACTCGGAACACGAATTTCATCGGTCTGCAGGTTGAAGAAATCGGTTTGGAAATGCTATAAAAATAAAAATAAAACATAGGAAATGTTTCTGTAGACGAGGTATAGAAAATCAACTTGAGAATTGAATGGGTCCATGCCTTCGGTGTAGTCATTGAAGTGGCAGTGGCGGCGCAACTGAAGTTGGTCAGCCCAATTTTATGGTGGGGAAGTCGGTAGATTTTCGGTTGTCTGTTCCGCTTTTGTGCCAAATCACGAAGTGTAGGACTTCTTGTTTTTGTTTCGGGGCGTACAATCTGCAAACAAGTCGGCCGCTAGTTGAAGATCTACTTACATCGAGTTACGGCTAAACCTTGATAAAGTCGTCGGAATATGATACCTAGTTCTGTAGAATCATCTCCGGCTTCCTATTTCTCAAATGTTACGTGTGGGTAGGTGAGAGTAAATTGATTTTGGAAGGGGTAAATCTTTGCATTTGGTTTGGGTGAAGGGTAAACTCGGCAAGGTACTTTGATGTGTCACTATTTGCATAGTGAAAAATGTACTGGGATGTCAGGAAGAACTGTTCCAATGTTCATATTTTGTCTACATTTTGAGACTAAAATGTGCCCCCAAACATGGGCTTAATTTCAAACATTGTTTTAATCTTGTATTCTATTCAAATTTCTTTGTGTCAATTCAATTGATGCGTTCAAGGTTTTTGTGAAAATGAAAATGTGAAAAAGTAACATTCTATCCCAATATATCATTGGAGAAATTAACAAGATGTATACTTTGTGTTGCTAGAAATTTAAATATACGAATTCAAACTATGTTTTAATCTTGTACTCTATTCATGTTTCTTTGAATCAATTCAATTGATGCATCCAAGTGTTTGCCAAAATGAAAATGTAAAAAAGTGGCATTCCGTCACTTTTCTCTGAAAAAATCGCACATCTCATTAGAGCAATTAACTAGATGTATACGTGTGTGTTTTTTAGAATTTAAATATTTGAATTCAAACCTTGTTTTAATCTTGCATTCAATTAATATTTCTTCGAATCAATTCAATTGATGAATCCAAGGTGTTTGCAAAAATATAAATGTGAAAAAGTTTTGTTACTTTTCTATGAAAAAGTCGCCATATCTTATTGGAGCAATTAAATATATGCATACGTATGTGTCTTTGGAAGTTTAAATATACGAATTCAAATCATGTTTTAACGTAAACAATTCAAATTCTCTTTGAATCAATTCAATTGATGCATTTAAAGTTTTTTCAAAAATGAGAATGTGAAAAAGTAACAGTACTTCACTGAAAAATTTCAATAAATGCATATGTGTGTGTTGTTGGAAATTTAAATATACAAATTCAAATATTGTTTTAATCTTGCATCCAATTCATATTTCTTTGACTCAATTCTATTGAAGCATTCAAAGTATTTGCGAAAATGAGAATGTAAAAAAGTTGGAGTATCTCATTGGAACAATTTATGCATAGTTTGTGCTTTTTGGGAATTTAAATATACAAATTCAAACATTATTTTAATATTACATTCAATTCATATTTCTTTGAATCAATTCAATTGATACATTCAAGGTGTTTGCAAAAATGAGAATGTGAAAGTGATATTTTGTCACTTTCTATGAAAAAAGTCATTATATCTTATTGGAACAATTAACTAAATACATACGTGTCTTTAAAAATTTAAATATACGAATTCAAACCTTATTTTAATGTTGCATTCAATTCACATTTTCTTTAAATCAATTTAATTGATACATTCAACATTTTTGCAAAAATGTAAACATGAAAAAGTGACATTCTATCACTTTTGTATGAAAATGTTATCAGTATCTCATTGGAGTAATTAACTAGATGTATACATGTCTGTTTTTGAAATTTTAAATATATAAATTCAAACATTGTTTTATTATTGCATTTAATTCATATTTTTTTGAATTAATTCAATTTATACATCCATGGTTTGCGCGAAAATGAGAATGTGAAAAAGTGACATTCTTTCACTTTTATGTGAATGTCATAAGCGACATGTATATCTCTACACTAATGTCATAACCGAAATGTATATCTCTACACAAGGCCTCCAGGTCGCAAGAGATGAGAACAATAAGGCAACATGCGAGAAAATAGACCGTGACACTTATACCGAATCTTGCACCTCTAAGATAAAGCTTTAGCTAACTTGAAGAATTCTGTAATTTTTTTTCCCTTTATGGGATATCTATCACATCAAAAGTGTTTCAAGAATGATGCATGCTAGGAGATGTTTTACTAGTCATACTGATATCGACACCAGATGATAAGTGTAATTCACTCATTGAACGAGTACTTCTAAAACATAATTTTCGGTTTGTTCTTGAGAACTTTTGAGCTTTTTGAGGTGTTTGTTCATGTTGTTTTGTGGTTTAAATAATTTGGAGAAAATGACATATTATGGAGCTTGGGATGGAGCCAAGTGTTGATCATAGAAGTGGGCATGGAAAGGAGAAGAAAGAAGAAGAAAATAAAGTGGAAAATAAGCTACAACATGAGGCAAACAAAGTGAAGGAAGCAAGAAGAGAAAAAGGAAGCAGAGAGCTGGGCCTGCGGCGCTAGCAGCATAAGTACCACGGCGCCGCCACTCGAGAAACCAAAAAAAAAAATATTTTTTGTGAAAAAAAATTTGGCCCGGTCCAACTTCAACTCATCTTGAAAATTTTAAAGGATTATAAATACAAGCTGGAAGACCTAGTTTGAGGAGAGAAGACAGCTTAGAGGCAAGAAAGAAAAGGAATTGATGGAGATCAAAAACGACAACAATTAAGAGGAGAACTCAAACGACAAATCAGTTTTTCTTACTATTTTCTTCTCCAGATTGGATTTTGTTGTTTCTTTTACTCATGAACTAAATTCATTATCTAGGGTTTGATGTAACTTAACTCGAGACATGTTTGGATTCTAATATGGTCATTTCTTTTGTTTTTTTCATTAATTTATTTATTTTGATTCTTGCACAATGCTTTCAATTACTTGATCAACAATTGAATGATTTGATGACTTAAATTTCAGTACTCGAGAGAGGAAGCTTTAGACGTGATCTAAGAATAACATAACCTAAATTTTGTAGACTTCGAGAGAAAATATAAAATCTTTGAGGCTTATCTCAATAAGAACCATGTGCATGATCATTTCTATAGTTTTAATTCGGAATAGAGATATTGGAACTAAAATATAGAAATAAGTTCTATTCGGCACTCGAGAAAGGAAATAGAATTAATCTAAAGTTCTTGCCTATAAATTCAGGAAAATTGATAGAATAAACTATAAAGTTGACATTGTTGATAGTGCGGTGAAATCAATCCCTAGGCCTTCTCATATTGATAACTCTCTTATATTTTGCCTTATTTTACTTAAATTGCCACACATCCACGTTAAATTTTGATTTTCTAGATAAAGTAAAAGCTAAAATAAGTATAGTACTTAGTAGGAATTGAATTATAATCCCTGTGGGTTCGACACTTTAACTACATTACTATATTATAAAACTTGACACTGTACACTTGCGGCATAAATCACGTTATAGAAAACGCGTGACAAGTTTTTGGTGTCGTTGCCGGGGATTGTTTTGTTTGATTTTTATTGATATTATTACCAATTAGCTTTTATTTTAATTCAGATTTTTATTTTTGTTTTCATTTATTTTACTTCTATATGTTGTGTATTCAAAAAGCGAGAAAGCTTGAATTATTACTTGTTGATCCTGAATCAGAACACATATTTCGCTTTCTAAGGGGTATACAGAGAAATGAATGTGAAGTAATGGCAGAACAAGAAGCAAGAGTAGTGATTTGTAAACCAACCTTAGATTACATCTGTGGGAAAAGAATAGAAAGAAATTAAGTTTAGGGGTGTGTGAATCCCACGAGCGGAGAATGGAAATAATTGACTCTTAAGGTCGGGAATTGAATCAACTTATAACTGTTGATTCTTCACACACACACCCATTTTGCATTGGAAAGGTAAGAATTCGGCTTTTGCACTATAACTTTGAAATAGTTCATGAATTCGATATCACATCTTCAATGCTAAGCCATAAAAACAAGTTATCCAGCTAAATTGTGTATTTGAGTCTTTTGGTAGTATGTTTGTGTCTTTGTGAGCTATATTGCTCTGTTGTTTTGTGTTTGCTTGAGGAGAAGCAAATAATTAAGTTTGAGGGTGTTTAATGAGTGTAATTCACTCGTTGAACTAGTACTTCTAAAACATAATTTTCGGTTTGTTCTTGAGTACTTTTGAGCATTTTAATGTGTTTGTTCATGTTATTTATTAATTTAAATAATTTGGAGAAAATGGCATATTGTGGAGCTTGGGATGGAGCCACGTGTTGATCATAGAAGTGGGCATGGAGAGGAGATGAAAGAAGAAGAAAATAAAGTGGAGAAGAGGCTAGAACATGAGGCAAACAAAGTGACGGAAGCATGAAGAGAAAAAGGAAGCAGAGAGCTGGGCACTGCGGCGCTAGCAGCAAAAGTATTGCGGTGCCGTAGCGCTGCCACCCGAGAAACAAAAAAAAAAAACATTTTTGTGGAAATTTTGTCCCGGCCCAACTTCAACTCTTCTTGAAACTTTAAGGGACTATAAATACAAGCTGGAAGACCTAGTTTAGGGTGTGTTTGAGCCACATTATTTTGGAAGAATGTATTTTGGAATAGTAGATTGATGGAGAATATGTGGTTGAAAAGGAAGGAAAAATTATTGATGTATGAAAAATATTATTTTATTGAAGAATGTGTGGTTGAAAATGAGTAGAAGAATGAGAATGAAAATTTTAATGTGGCTCAAACAGGGGCTAAGGGGATGAGATGGCTTAGGAGGCAAGGAAGAAAAGGAATTGATAGAGAGCAAAAACGAAAACAATTAAGAGGAGAATTCAAGTGGCAAATCAGATTTTCTAACTCTTTTCTTCTCCAAGTTCTTTATTTTAGATTGGATTATGTCGTTTCTTTTACTCATGAATTAATTTCATTATCTAGGATTTGATGTAACTTAACTTGAGACATGTTTGGATTGTAATATGGTTATTTCTTTTGGTTTTTCCGTTAATTTATTTGTGTTTATTCTTGCGCAATGTTTTCAATTACTTGATCAATAATTGTAAGATTTGATGCCTTAAATTTCGGTATTCGATAGAGGGAGATTTAGGCATGATCTAAGAATAACATAACCTAGATTTTGTAGATTTCGAGAGAAAATATAAAATCTTTGAGACTTATCTCAATAAGAACCATGTGCATGATCATTTCTATAGTTTTAATTCGGAATAGAGATATTGGAACTAAAATATAGAAATAAGTTCTATTTGGCACTCGAGAGAGGAAATAGAATTAATCTATAGTTCTTGCCTATAAATTCAAGAAAATTGATAGAATAAACTATAAAGTTGAAAAACATTGTTGATAGTGCGGTGAAATCAATCCCTAGGCTTTCTCACATCGATAACTCTCTTATAATTTGCCTTTTTCACTTGAATTGCCACACATCCACGTTAAATTTTGATTTTCTAGATAAAGTAAAAGCTAAAATAATTATAGTATTTTATAGGAATTAAATTACAATCCCTGTGAGTTCGACACTTTAACTACATTACTATATTATAAAGCTTGACACCGTACACTTGTTGCATAAATCACATTTCAAAAAATCATGATACCAGAACCATTATTTTGTTTTACAATTGCCAAAAGCTCTTCTGTCCAAGCAATTACATGTAGACATAAAAATTATCCAAGTCTAAACTAAAACCAAAAATTATTTACCCTGCAATAAACTAAATAATTGATGATTTTTGTACTTTGAATTCAAAGTGACATATGAAATCAAGGGAAAGAGCACGTTGTCCATCACCAAACATAGCACACCTACAATGGAATCAAGATAAAAGCGATGGACATCTTTATAAATTGCTCTCACTCCAACGTCTGTAAATTTTCCCACTCCTCTATATCAGGGTTGAGTATTTGTTTTAGTGAAATAAAATATCCCCACCTTTAGAAGCCAAGGTAAAAAGATATATCTTTAGTCTTAGGTAGTTTATTGACACTACTTGTTCAAACAATAATAATATTTGAGAAAGAGGAAAACAGATTGCTAATGAAAAAATAACAATCGCCATTTTCTAACATATTATACTAAATCGTATAGACTTCCACTTAATAAAAAAATGATGACACACAACTTCAGGGGCCTAACACTTGCCACTTCGACAGATTTCATTTAGCAAACATCTGAAACACGTGAATACATTCTAGCTATAAAATCATATAAGAGAGAAGCATCTTTAACAGGTGAATCAAATCATGGTGCTCATAATGCATCAAATTTATGTCAAAAATAGAGAAAAGAAGAATAGAAGAAATTAAGATCAAATACAACTACGTTACAAACTAGCTTTACTGAAAAAATAAAAAGATATTAGCAGGGTGTTTTGAATAATCACATAGTATTGAGGAAATTAGGCTCAATACTCTGAAAATTAAAAAAAAAACAAAAAAATAAATGTTTATTCAATTTTTAGTTTTATGTGAATGGTAGATATCTACCTTAATTTGACTGATTTTATGTGAATGGTGGATACAATTTTCATTATGTTTAATCATTCAGTGTGAAAGAATGATTAAGGTACTTGAATCTGACTGTTTCTTCCATTTTCAGTTTTATGTGACTGATTTTATGTGAGTGGTAGATACCTTACTCTCATTGGTTTTATGTAAACGTAAATACCATTTTCAACAATCTTGAACATCTAACTTACAACACTTTTGCATATATTCTTGGATACCATGAATAGCATAACATATCAAAGCTATACATATCTTGGTCAATTCAGTAGAATATTTGCCACCATTTTGTATAACAAACTTCTCATATGCTTATAAATTCAGTAATGAATAACGTTAACCCAAATAAATGAAGAACCTAAACAGTGGAAACATGTTACTTATTTTCAAAAACAAATTTCCAAAAAGGAGTTTAAAATTTACAAAATAAAAAACCGAAAACGTTAAAAATGTCGTTTTGTGTGTTTTCAGTTAAAATCAAGCCAAAATTTTCAAAACTCATTTTCAGTTACGCCACCAACAAAAACCACCGCCATCGCCGCCTGCAAACACCACCTGCACCACATTGTCGTCGCCATTGCACCGCCAAAACCACTGTCGCCACCAAAACCATCACCACCACCTCTTTTCAAGTGGTTTTTGTTGTGGCGACCCAAAATCACCTCCACGGCCACACCCAACACCACACAACCGACCGAAAATCGCCACACCCAAAACCACATAACCATCGCGACCCAAAACCACCGCCACCATTTTGGTGAAAATTTCAGTTTGTAGTTTTTTTTATGGAATTTTTTTACTCATAAGTGATTCTAATAGATAATTTTTTTTACATATAAGTTAATATTTAACTAAAAAAATTAAATAAAGTTAAATATTTACTTAAAATTGTAAGCTAGTAAACTTTACAATTATAAATTAATTTTGTAGTTTTAAATAATTTTAAGTGATTTTTTATATTTTAGGAGTGAAATTTTATCTTATTAGTAATTTTTTTTTTTTTACTTTATTGACAGATTTTTTACAAAATTTTTTATTTTAGAAGTAATATTTTTACTTCTAAGTAATTTTTTATTATAATGTAAATTTTTTGCTTATAAATAATTTTTTAGGAAGATTTTATAACTAAGAGGTTAAGTTTCGCCAATCTCAAATTTAAGAAATTAAGTTTAAAACTTCAAATCTCAGATTTTATATTTTTTATAAATTAATTAATTAAACATATATTTTATTAAGTTAATATATTAAAGTCACAATTCCATATAATTTGGTCACAATTTGTTCATCGATCACAAATAAAAAATTTATACGTCACAATTTATTTATCGTTCACAAATCAATCAAATTAATAAATCACATATATGTCACAAATTATTTTAAAAGTCACAATTCAAAAATTTCATTGGTCACAATTTGTTCATCGATCCCAAATCAAAAATTATACGTTACAATTTATTTATTGGTCACAAAGTGTTAGTAAGTTACAGTTCATTTATTGGTCACAAATTATAAATTTTATCTGTCACAACTTATTTAAGGGTCGAAAATTGTCAAATTAATTGGTCACAACATTTCTCAGTCACAACTTAGTAAATTGTGAGTCACAATCACATTTTTAGGTCACATATTATATTTTGTCACAAATTACTCAATTTATTGGTCACAATCAACTAATTTATTACTCACAAACACTATTGGTCCCACTTGACCGTTGCCGCCACCAACACAACGACTCCATCGTTGCCGCCACCAACACCACGACGCCATAACTATTTGCGACCACCACCTCACCACTGCCAACAATGCCAGATCCACTACCACACCAACGCAAAGTCCGCTTACCTCCGCTAACGCCACCACCACCACATGAACCTCTATCGCCACCACCACCACATAAACCGCTATCGCCACCACCAACAACGCTCAACTTCAAAACCACCAATTTCAACTTCAAAATCACCACCCCACCACTAACAAACCACCATTTTCAACTACAAAACAACCACCAGTTTCAACGCCTCCACCAACACCCACGCCGCCACCACCATCACCTGCACTGCCAACACCATCGTACCATCAATGTCACGACAAGCAAAAGCAGTACCACTACTTCCTGTACCAAAAATCACAACAACCATCTCCATTACACCACATTCACCAAAAAATCTCTAAATTTGTTGTCCTCGTCGTCACTGCACGCAACGGTACTGCAAGCATGCAGAGGTCATCACATTGCTGCGTGCAGCAGTGTCATCGAGCCGTGCTAAGTGGTTGCACGGTCCCGCTGCAAGAGGAGCAGATTGACGTAGCAGAACCGCTGCGCCGCAATGGGTAGAGAGAGAGAGAGAGAGAGAGGGATGCCGACAATTGTGAGAAAAAAATAGAGAGAACTGTGTTGCGATGGTAGAGAGAGAAGGATGCTGACTGTCGTGACTGCACCGCGACGGGTAGAGAGAGGGATGCTGACTACCTTGATTGCGCTGCGACGGGTAAAGAAAGGGGAAGATAGAGATGTGTTTAGATATGTAGAGAGAGAGAAATTAGAGGGGGAATTAATTAGGGTTTGAGATGAATGTTTGTGGTATTAATAATATTAAATATTTGAAATAATATCTGATTTTTGTATAAATAAACTTTATATCTGCTTTTTGAAATTGAGTCTTAAAAATTCTGCCACTATTTTTATTTACAAGTTAGTATTTAACAAAATATACTGGATGAAAATAATTATTTCATAGAGAATAAAATTAGAAGAGAATATTAGAAATGACCAAAACTCGCCAATTTGATGGATCGAGAAAATCGGTCAGAATTACACCACCGTTTTTGGGTGGTTTAAAAGCCACCCAAAACCGGTGCCAAAAAAAAAAAAAAAAAATTAGTGAACACCGATTTTCCCGAAACTCGTAAGCGGTGTCATTCAAAATCCGTGAAAAAAAAACTCTCAAGCAAGCCCTAAGGGATTAGAAAACAAGTAAATGTCTACATCGTCTAGAAACTTTAGCGGGTTATTTTTATTTTTGATAACTGTTGTAGTGGAGCTTTAGATCCTATAGAGTTGTTGATCCAGTGCTGTTACTTTTGTTTGCCTCTGTTTTGCCTTCAATAAATTATAATTCATTTTTTTCCTCTTCTTATCAATCACACATTCTCCAATAAAATAATATTACACGTAATCCCAAAAAAATTTCTTCTTTTTTAACCACACATTTTTTTTTGAAAAAACATTATTCCAACCATTAAAATTTCAAATAATGGGGGCAGTTTATATTACATTGATATGGAGTGTCTAGATAACTTTGGATACTGAACTTGGTTTTTACGTGATATCTATTTTGATCTCTGTTTTTATGTATCATCAATGTTGCAGCATCATTTATTATTATGCGATTGTATTGATCTTATTGATTTTAGTATGTATGAATGTAATATGAATTAAATGCATTGGAGGTTCAGATTCTATAGAGCTACTGAGCGTGTACTAGTGCTTCGCTTTAGTTTGCAGTTCATATTACATTCATCTGTAATGCTTTAGATTGCCATGTTTCATGGAATCATCAACCCTTCTTTTTTTTTTGTTTTCTTGTGTTGACGTAGGAACCTGTAGCCGCTACCTGTCAGCGGAGCCCTAACCACCCCAAAGGGGCGGAGGCCTGACTACTGTGAGTGCGCAAGAGGTAAACCCCGCTCCATATGCAGTAGCCCGCAAACAACACAGGAGAGGTAAACCGCACTAGGCAAGCTCGGTGCGACGGGCTCGACAGCGACGGGCTCGACCGTGGAAGTGTAGTGATATGTGTGACATCAATTGTTGTATTAAGGATTATCATATTTGAGTTTGTTCTTCTCCAGCCACCAATTACCTGTACCTTTTTTAGTGTTCTTCGCGTTGCAAGTTGGTGATTTCAATTTCACGTTCCAGCTGCTTGTGGAATCTTTTACTTCATGCATGAATGTTTTCTTATATTCTGGCAGGCAAGAAATATGATGACTTCCATGCATTACATGAAACTAGATTTTGATTATAGGACACATCAATATTGTTAATCATATTTCTGCATCAGTTGTCTTGTTTTCTCCTTATTTTCTGCAGCACCCCCATTCATGAAGAAATCACATTGTTGATGTTAAATCAAGAGATGAATAAAGCGAACCCTTCCCACTTTCTTGCGAAGTATGAACTAATTTGTGAAGGCAACACGAGGAATAAAAGGGTCGCAACAAGTTAGTAAACCATTCCCTTGTCCGGGCTCACTACAGGTCGTCAATACAATATGTGGACCAATAAATAAAGCGTGGTAATATTAACAGAATCAGTTATAAGCTAACCTAGAAAGAGCCGCCACCTATCGTCTCCCNAACACGAGGAATAAAAGGGTCGCAACAAGTTAGTAAACCATTCCCTTGTCCGGGCTCACTACAGGTCGTCAATACAATATGTGGACCAATAAATAAAGCGTGGTAATATTAACAGAATCAGTTATAAGCTAACCTAGAAAGAGCCGCCACCTATCGTCTCCCCCAAATGACTAAGTTATCCTAAAGGTTGGAGGGAAATCTGCAAATACTCTCATCCTAAGAAACTGACATATAATTCAAATATTTACATCTCAAATAGTTATTTCCTCTCTTAAAGAACCGATCTGGAA
>CAIGRP010110441.1:0-22036 GCA_903798385.1 Fraxinus cuspidata
CCCCCCCCCCCCCCGCCCCCCCCCTAAAAAGATGAGAAAATAAAACGGAATTACAAAAAGTGTTCTTAAGGAAGATAATTGATAGTCTGCCGTAAAGCTGCTTCTTCCACATAGCTGCTAAAGTAGTATTGCTTTAGAATGCGAAACATAAACAGCATTCAATAAATAACTTAATAATATTTCCTAGAGAAAATAGATAGGAAGTACCTAAGAAGATGATAGCTCCATAGTCAAATCTGTGTCGTATGCAACGACCTACAGAATCAAGAAGAAACAAAGTCATGTTTAATTTGCTCAAATAGATTTGGCAGACTTCAATCAAAACAAAATCCGTTTCATACCAAATTATTCCAGAACTCCAAATTCAATGACAGAAGTAAACTGAGAGACATTGCCGAGATATATGTTAATTGTTGGTTTTAAAATTATACCACTTAGTTCTTGAACTGCAATCCATTGCTTAACAAAAACAAAATTATACACTTCAAGTTTCTATTACTTATATCTAACACACTTTACTCTATTTACACATTACATAAAACCCATAGAATATATATATTTGTTTGTGCCAACAATTTTAAGGAATTTTTACCAAATTCAGCATGACAGGTTTAGGCTTGCACACCTTCAGCTTTCTTAACTTCCCATATCGACATAATACAAAGGAAAAAGTAAGGTGAAGGAAGATATGAGGGGAGAAAGTGAACAAAATCAAGTTGCAGAAAGTTGGACAACAGAGACGAGGAATTTATATGGAGCTTGATGAGTTGCAAATTTTTTAGGCAACACAAATATAAACTGTGATCAACATTCTAATGAAGTAATCATTTGGATAGTATGAAGAACAACATAAATTCATCATCTAAACCTCCATGAAAATACGGAAGATAAATTTTATTTTAAAATCAATAGAAACATAGTGTCTGGTTAAAGAGATGCAGAGACATACAGAATTTCTGGTCTGACCATATCCTAAATTTGACCTCCTATTCCCACAAATTCCTCATTGGTTTCACTCCTTAAAAGAACCCATCAAATACTACCCACATATCCACAGCTCATTTCTATCGGTTAATAAACACAACTGTTTATAAACACTTGCCAAACATATGCTAAGTTTCCCATACTTTAAAGTAATTCTACTTCAAAACCTGACAAGTAAATTACTCCAACAACATTAATGGCGAATAAAGGAAACTAATGGCAAAATCAAAACAACTCAATCTCATGCAATTTTCAAATGTTTTCTCATCCTAGATACAGAAACGTTGACAAAGGATGGATAATACGTATCATGAGGGCATAAGTAGGCATAACAAGTTAAGCGCCCGTTTGGCCCCAATTATTCCACATTATAATGAGATGAATAGTAATTTTTTATAGAATGTGTTAAAAAAAAGGAAAAGTTTTTAGGTTTACGTGTAATATTATTTTATTAATGAATGTGTGGTTGATAAAAAAAGAGAAAAAAATGAATTATAATTTAATGGGGAATAATGGATGCCAAACGGGGGGCTAAGAGAGTTTACTAGTTTGAAGATTTAAATGGTCTGCAAATAAAGTAAATAGACAAGAACTAATAAGCAATCTTTTCTTAGACTTAACGTGGAGTATTATTTTATTGGAGAATATGTGATTGATAAGAAGAATGAAAAAATGAATTATAATTTAATGGGGAATAATGGGGGCTAAGAGAGTTGACTGGTTTGAGGATTTAAATGGTCTGCAAATAAAGTAAATAGACGAGAACTAATAAGCAATCTTTTCTTAGACCTAACGTGGAGTATAACATATTGAGATGATTGTTGATATTTCATGGTAAAAGACTGAAGGTGTATATGCTAAGAAGTACCTGTAGCCTGGTTAAGAGCTCGAAATGCTTGATGGCAGTACCACTCATTCCCATTCAGAAGGTTTTTTGATGACCCGTGTACATCATTAAACTTCTTCTTTTGTGAAACTTTAATGTCATTACTGAGTCAAAAAACAAGAACTACTCATAATAGTGAAGCAAATAGTTATTAAACAACTTTAATCAGAAAGAGAGATTTTCTTACATGTTTGGAAAGGGAATCCCGACAATTACCTGGTGGAGTTAAGCATAACATAATCATCTACATATAAAGCAGAATGGAAGCATGAAATTGTTTCCAGTTGAATAACATTTACAATTGTAGATTTGTAGGGTTCCATTCTGCACGATGCAGCATGGAAACAATATGCCTCCCAGAAACCACCACTAAAACCAAAACAAACTTATAGTGGATCAAGTCTATTATCTTACTTGATATTCTTTGATCTATTGTAAGATAAAGGTGACAACTCAAAAGAATATTAAGAAGGATACAACAGCTCTAGCATTTTCATCAGAGAAGTCGATCCCTTCAGAAACCTGCAAACATGACATCCCAATGAGAAATATTTTATTCAACAAGTAATTTTGTGATTGATTACAATGATAACAATTACCCTTAAGATGTTTTGAAGGAGTTGGACAAATATGCTCGAGAGCATGCATTGATAAATCTTAAGAGTAAAATAATTGAAGTTGGAAACTACAGCCTCCTATATAATTAATACTAGTCCAAAATTATACAACTATCCATTAATTTATTTTTAAGGTTCATACAGCAAAGTAGAAAGGGGAATTGTGTTATGATACTATAAGTATCACCTTAATTCTCAAACACAACCTTTTGACTTCGAATGCACACATCTTTCCATCATTTTCAATCATTCCCTTGACAGAAATACCCTTGCAGGGCTTCACAGCCTTCTTGTCACCATCAGCAGTTCAAGCATTTTCTACTAGATTCAAAGTGATTTCTCGAGTTCTGTTTTGAAAGCGAAAGGAGCACTATTAATGCTGAAATCCTAACTAAGATGATTATTGACGACATTCTTGGGAATCTTGAGGGTGGTTGGATAATCGAGATTCTAACGAATGACTTTAAATCTCATGACAAATTAGAGTTTTTTTTGTGAGAAAACTATATCCTCTCTTGTTAGAGAATACCCTTTATATAGATAATATACATACTAAATTGCAGCTCTAACTTACAGCCATTATAGCCTGATTTACAGCCCTGGTTTACAGCGATTTGTAGTCCTAACTTACAGCCATTAGCCTGATTTACAGCCCTGTTTACAGCGATTTGTAGTCCTAATTTACAGCCCTATTTACGCTGATTGATACATGCTGATTTACAGAGATTGCAGGCCTGATTTACAGCCTATAGAGATGATTTACAGCATGCTAATTTACAGTAATTTACAGCTTTTTTTTAACATCCCCCTCAAATTTATGCCAGTAGATTCACAAGCATCAATTTGCTAACAAGGAAATGGTGAGGCTGGCGGGTCATAGATTTGGTGAAGATGTCCGCAAGTTATAGAGTAGTGGAAATGTATGGAAGGGTGATGAGTGATGACCGTGAGGTCAAGGCATCTCGGATGAAGTGACGGTCAACCTCTATGTGCTTCGTACGGTCATGATAGACGGGGTTTGCTGCAATTTGGATAGCACTAGTATTGTTAGCATGTAATGGAGTAGGTAGAACTTGGAAGAAACCAAGCTCTAAGAGGAGACCATGTAGCCAGATAATCTCGGAGTTGGCAGCGGACATGGCGCAATACTCGGCCTCTGTGAATGACTTGGAAATGAAGTCCTACTTCTTGCATTTCCAAGATATAAGAGCATCACCAAGAAACACACACCATTCGATAGTAGAGTTTCTAGTGTTCGGGCAACCTGCCCAATCAGCATTTTTACACCTCTCATGAAGAGGCCCTAAATCATCGCCAAACTAACAAAGCTTAAACTCCATGTCACCTCCTACTTGGCTGAGATGATGCACCACTTTAGCCGAGGTGCCATGTAATGGTTGATCCTCAATGGCCAAGCCAAAGTGCGAGGTATACTCTAGAGAGGTGTGAGGTTCCTGGCCACCGTATTCACAAAAGGTACCTTTCGGTTCACATCCTCTCAAGGGATCTTCTGTACACGACCCACCTGTGATTGATTGACATGACAACTCATTACAACATCACATTGAGGTCAAATTGTTAGTCTACATATTGAAGGTCAGACTTAGGCACTAGGGGGGCTGCTTTTCAAAATTATTAAATGCGTGTTAGCCTAGGTTTGATGGAAAAGAAGACCTCGGTCATTAGGATGAGGCCACGTGTTACTTCATCTAACGATTATCATTTCTCATTTACTACTATAAAAGCTCACACATATTGCATGTCAACATAGGTTTGATGGAGTGACATCTAAAAGAAGACTTCAACCATTAGGATGAGGCCAAGTGTTACTTCATCTAACGGTTATCATTTCTCTTTTGCTACTATAAAAGCTTGCACATTGTGCCATTTAAAGGTAATGCAACTTTATACATTCAAATTATAATCTTGCTCTCTATATTTTACTTGATACCCTCCTGTCCAACGCCCCTTTACTTATATACTGATTGACTTGACCGCCGGAGTGCACGAGGTCACCCTACCCCACCCCACTCTGAAGAAGACCATGTCCAAGTGTGCAAGACTAAAGGCTTACATAGATGCGAAAGGACCAAGGATCTGTTGGTCACGTGGAGGAACATTTTTCGAGGTCAACAAGCATCGTTGTAGGCTTGCAGCTGGAAAGTAGAGCCAGTAGAGAAGAATAAACCACGACTAGATGTGCTAGGATGTGCCGAATGATTCAACGGACGGTGGCTAAATGAAAATGCTAAGGTGTTTGCATGAACTTGCTGACGGTGCGGACGGCACACAATATGTTAGGTCGAGTGATAGTTAGATAGATAAGACTACCAACAAGCTTTAATAGAGAATGGGATCCTCAAGGAGCTCCCCTTCGTCCCACCTATATTTCATATTAATTTCCATAGGAATGTGTAGCGAAGCAGTATTTGTGAGCCTTGCTAACTGAACCAACTCCTGTATATACTTGGTCCAACCCAAGAAGAGACCCTAAGGTCGACGAAGCACCTCTAACCTTAAAAAATAGGTAAGTTTGCCAAGGTCTTTCATATGGAAACTAGAATGCAACAATTTATAAATCATAGAGATGGCTGCCATATTTGAAATAGTAACAATAATGTCGTCCACATAAACAAGGAGGACAGCTATGCCATTAGAAGTCCTTTGTAGTAAAATAGATAAGTTTGGTAACTTTGAATAAACGAAAAATGAAGAATGGTTTGGAATTTTTCAAACCGTGCTCTAAGCACCTATTTCAAACCATATAAAGAGTGTTTTAGTTTACAAACATCCATAGGTGAGGAAGTAGGCATACCGGAGAGAAGTTTCATGTAAACTTCCTCCTTAAGATCAATATGTAGATATGCATTAACATCCATCTGATATAAGAGCCAGGATTTAGATGTAGCAATGGCTAGGATTGTTCGCAAAATGTCATCTTGTCCACCGGTGCAAATATCTCATCATAGTTTAGGCCATACTCTTGCTTGTTTCCAAGAACCACCAACCAAGCCTTGTAACGATCTAAGGAACCGTAAGAACGAAACTTCATGAAAAACACCCACTTACTCCCAATAGGTTTCGCAGATTGGGAGGCATAGAACATTATAGGTCCGATTTTCTTCAAGCGCAAAAGTTTTGTTTCAATAGCTTTCCGCCAACACTCATGCTCCACTGCTTGTTTATAACATGAGGGAATAGAAGATAATGTAGCTGTCAAAGATAAAGGTATGAAACCAAGCATATCTAAAGGTCTACGAACCCAAGTACTATGTCTGAAAGGGGCATGTGTAGTTGCCGAAATAGAATCAGCAGTCAATAGATGGGCTGGAAGGGGTTCGAGAGGTGTTAGAAAGTGATTTGTTGTGGAGCAGGATCGTCTTTGATACACAAGAAAAAGCTTAGGAGTTGCCAAATCTGCAGGAAGGTTAGTAAACAATAGCAATACAAAAAATGAAAGGGAAGGGAGATTTAGGTCAGTGGTTAAAAATACTGATTTTGTAGAAAAATTACATTTCTAGAAACCTAAATACAATAAAAATTTGGATCATAGCACAAATAACATTTTTTATGTACAAAATATCCTAGAAAACCACATTGGACTGAGATGTGAGTTTTGTTCATTCGTGTGTAGGAAGATGAACATAACATACAAAGGTTAGAATATTTTGGAGGACGACTAAATAATCTAGTAAAGGGAAATACGTGGTTCAACAAGGAAGAAGGTAATTGATGAATGAGGTAGATAGCAGTTGAAACAACCTCATACCAGAACCGAGAGGGCACAGATGACTCTAATAAAAGGGTGCATACAATATCAAGAAGATGACGATTCTTCCTTTAAGCCACCGCATTTTGCTGAGGGGTTAAAGGACAAGAACGTTATAAGATGATGCCAAGAGTTTGCAAAAAATCCTGAAACAAAATAGACATGCACTCAACCTCATTGTCAGAACGCAAGTTTTTTATATTGGCAGAAAATAGGGTCTAAATCTATGCATGAAAAAGCTTAAAAATAAAATAAAAAATACTTCTCCTTTAGAACACATGAAGTAATTCCACGTTAATCAACTCTAGTCATTTATGAAGTGACAAAGTACTTATAATTAACATGAGAAGTGATTGGCACCATACCCCACACATCACAGTTAATCAAGTCAAATGGCGGACGATATTTGGTATGTGAGCGATAAATGGCATTGTTTTACTTTTACCAAGCTTACAAAAATCGCAATCAAATTGGACAACATTAAATGAAAGTGATTCTTTATTCCCAAGTAAACCAAAATTCAGCAAATTATAAAATATATCAGAGTTTGGATGTCCAAAATGTTTGTGCCATGCTTTGCAATCAACATGAACAGAGTTACAATTGACAAAAGGTAATAAAAGCATCGAGATAAAGGTAAAGAGAAAGGAAAAAGACATCCCACTTCAGGCCCCTATGCGATCATCTTCCCTGATTGTTTATCTTGCACAATACGACCAGATTTAGAAAATCCAACTTTCCAATCATTTTCAACCAATTGATAAACAAAAACAAGATTAGTGGTAAGGTTAGGAGACACGGAGATATTGGTTAGAGAAGGAGAAACATCCCCAGTGGCTGTAATAGGTAAAAAACTACCATCAGAAGTATGAATCTCAAGATTTCCAGAGTACTTATATACATTGATAAGAGATTTGGTGTTGTTTGTCATATGATTTGAGGTTGCAGTATCAAAAATACAAGGAGAAAATGTAGAGAAGGGTTTACCTGTGAGTTCTAAAGAGAATGCAGACATGATCATTTCAGGAGTTAACCAGTGGAACAGGAGCAGGAGCACTTTGTGTCAGAGGTGTTGCATTAATAGAACTATCAAAACTAGAAGAGCCAACTGTGGTTATATATGTTGTTTCAGATTTCTAGGGGGTCGGGTAGGTCATTCTTTGATAATATGACCATCGTTTTTGTAGTAATTGCAAAACTATTTGGAACAATTAGAAGCCAAATGGCCAAAGCTAAAGCACTAGATGGTGCTCATGTCCCGACCTCTTAACTTACCTTGTGCTACAGAAGCCATTAGAACATAGGAAGATGTGAAGCGATGTTCTTCCTCGGTAGTTTGAGTGAGAAGTCGTTCTTCACGAAATAAGTCATTGAGACATGCATCCAGAAAGGGAACAGGATTTCGGTTCATAAGATTAGATCGAATGCTTTTAAATTCAGATCTTAGTTTCATAAGAAACTGAGGTTTCTTAGTAGTTTCATGGACTAATTGGACGTACCTAAGACCTTCGAAAGGTAGAGTAACATGGATAATGTCTGTCTATTCAACCCAAAGATTCATGAAAGTAAAGTAAAAATTAGAGATGGACAGATTGTCCTATTGGAGAGTGGCCAAATCAGTTGCCTGTTTGACAACCATTATTGTAGAAAAAATGAATTTTGAATAGAGATTTTTAGAATAATGAAGTTAAACTAAAGGAAAAAGTTTTTAGTATACGTGTATTGTGTTAATATGTGGTTGAAAATTATTATGTAGCAAGCCATAAAATAAATTAATGGGTATCAAACAAGCACCAAGTTCAAGTTGGAATCGAACAGTGTTGTTTTGAGTGTAGACCTTAAGGTAAGTACACATCTCAACAACAGTCTTTGAGTGATGAAGGTTCAAGAGAAGTTTGGATTCGACGGAACCGAGAATCCACATCTTCACTTCGGCTTCCTTGACTTCCCTTTGGTGTACAGATTTGGGCCTATACCTTTATCGAGAGCAGGTTTGTTGCCACCAACATGACCTCATAGATCTTTGCCTTTGACAAAAACCTTGAAATAGAATTCCCACTATGAGTAGTTTTAGCCATTAAAACGAATCAAGAAGGCTGAAACTTGAAATTGACTGAGAATAACCAAGAACTAAGAACTGGACAAGAATTATCAGAATTGTGGCTCTGATACCAGGACAAATTAGTGGGTTTTTTGTAAGAAAACTATATCCTCTCTTGTTAAAGAATACCCTTTATATAGATAATATACAAGCTAAATTGTAGCCCTACTTTACAGCCATTTGCCTGATTTACATAGATTTGTAGTCCTAATATACAGCCCTAAATTACAACCTTAAGAGCTGATTTACTGCCTTATTTACACTAATTGGTACACGATGATTTACATAGATTGCAGGCCTGATTTACAGCATGCTAATTTACGGTAATTTTTAACTTTTCTTTAACATCTTAATCTTGATGGATTTTTGGAAGTGTATTATTATCTATTTTTGGCTTTGAAAACAAATATTTAAATAGGAATGTTGATGAACTATCAAAAATAGCATAAATGGGGCATAAGGAGTCACACTACCCATTGCAGCAAAATCCTTAGGCATCAATACCTAGCATATTGGTATTACAACCTGTGTCTCCTCCATCCCCTAAACAATTGGTCTAGATGTCCTAAGCCTCAGTGACTTATATTGGTGATGCCCATGGCTATTACAAGAAATAAGGCTTATAACTAGATTTTACAAGATGGCTAACAACTTTTCATGCAAGAATATAGATATAAGACAATAAAGCATATTAGGTTGTATATATTTATGGAAAAACATATATAGTTTGTGTTGGACAAACCGTTGGCCTGCAGGGACTAGACATGATTATCCCAGTCTATGATGCACCGACACGATACGTGTCGAATAAGCTGACACGCGATTTTTCAAAAAAATTTTAACACGACACGTAGCTGACACGCTGATTAAATTCTTTAAAATTCTACATTTATACAATATAAATTTAGTTTCATACTTGTTATTAATTTTTCTTGTTGAAATCTTTTAAATATGAGTGTCTATTTTTTATTTACTAATAAATTTGAGTTTAAAATATGTAACATTTTTAATAAAGGGAGAAAAATAATTATGTTAGAATGTCCGAAAAGTGTTGGTATTAACACGTGTCCGACACGGACACGCTATTTGACTACAAGCAAGACAATATTGTTATGTGATATGATGGATCTATTTTGTACTATGGCATTTGAATGTGAATATATGTCGACATGTGGCCAATCATACATATATTTAATAGTGAAGATTGTTGCTTTGAGATGAGCCACGTGGTTGCACAGTCTGTATTTGAAGTTGCAAGATGGTGCTTTAAAGTAAGTAAAATGACACAACACAATTGAAAGGATTACTCTTAGCTACCTTGCCTCGACAAACTGCAAGAAAAGCAGCACCCGATTTAGTAGTTTTTGGAGATTTCACCTTATCTCCACTTTTAAAATCTGATTTTTTACATCTCTTTCTTCCAATCACCTGTCTTGTACTTCGACGAATAGAGTCATAGTAATTCTTCAAAACAGGCTGAAAACCTTCCTGGCTGCTTCCCCTTGGTTCTAAACAAAAATCCAAAATCGGGGAAGAATATCGTGGATCAATAGTAGTAGTAGTGATATGGCAACATGTGAAAGGCAGATAAGATTTATTGTGTTCCCACTTTTACAAAAAACATTTGCTCGATTTACTTCGTTTAATTTGATAGTATACATATAATTTTATCACATACACATACCCTTGGCATGAATTAAACTTATCTTACCGACAAAAAGGGATTTCTGAGCATTCAGATGAGACCATTGACCAGTTTCCTGCCAACGTTTGCTTACTTTGTCCAGCAGCTTATAGCTAGGAAAGAATACCAAACACCCACCAGGAACAATTTTGCATATTTCTTCTAAAGATTTGCCAAGAGCATCCTTTAAAAAGAAATAACTTCTCGCTTGCATTAGTAAGAAGAATTCCATTCAACAAAGAAAGGGAATAAGTAGAGCTTGCTGCAATACCTGGAAAGCATACCCATCTGCAGTCTTGTAACTTGCATTTAATGGATAATTACCTGGACCATTTGAAATCACAGAAGCCCACACCTGTGGTAAATTGCTGAGAAATCAGTTCTTGGTAGGGATAAGAGAAGCAAGTGCAACCAAACAAGCATAATTACCATAAGAAGATATTCAGTCTACCTGTGAATCAACATCTATGACATGTGGAGCCTCCAGGCATGTTCCAAATTGAACACCAAGTTCAGACGAGAAAGTGTTTAGAGGTGACAGAGTCCTGTAAAGATAATGCCAGGTCAAAGAGTAAGAGCAAAACAGGTGGTAGAAAAGAGTGTAGAACACAAACTGAAAGAAAAGTAATATAAATTATGACAAAGATGTAAATATAGTAAGAACTATCTTCTATGGACGGTACTATCTTACTGTTGAATGAGTTGACAATTATAAACATCATTTAGCATAGAACTGAAGTAACGCAATTGACTAAGAGAGGAAGTATTAAGGGTTCCCAAGTTTCACAGGAACTATCAAAAAAGATGTTATCTTACAATAAAATTGTCTCCAAAAGTTTCAATATCTATCTGCTGACCTCATGAGAGTTATATTGCGTTAATGGCAATACAAACATTATAGACACTGAAAGTGAACAGCACAAGTCTAACTAACTAAGCATGGATAACTTATTGTAACCATGATTGACAAAAATACACTTCCATTGAGAAATAACTTATATGCAACTATATTTACCCCGATGTTAGAATCACTGACTGAGAAACGTCAGCAATGCTTTTGAAGACAACAGCTGGATTCAAGCACCATAAACTAAATGTGTGTGTCCAGTCACCTGCAGCAGTTAACAAGTACCTCGTGAGAAAAAGAAGATAGTGAAGCAGTAATTACAAGAACAAAGTTTCTCTTCATAGATACTAAAACTAAAACAGTCCCTACGTGGTTTCTGAAATTGGATTTCATATTGCACACATAATGTGATGAAACGGGATGGGAGAGATAAAGTGAGCAGAAGAACAGAGAGAATTTGGGGAGGAACATATCAATAATTGATTTGATAGTTAATTGAAATTTATCTAATTTAAACCTAACAATTACAGAAAGAAATATAATTACATAAATCAAAACAAATTACTTTTATTTTATTTTTATATAAAATAAATGTCCAATTTACGAAAAGTCTTTTGAAAATATCAATTAGGATCTCCATTATATGAAGTGATGAAAGCAGACATGGTCTAACCAATCTTTTTTAACTTTATCTTTGCTTCATATCCGCTGGTAAATGAATTTGCCTTCCGATTAGTTTTAAGTTTAAAACATAAATTGTAAGCTGCACTGATTGTCCTTTTGGCTGTTATTTACAATAGGTTCTTGCTATTATTGTTTGTGGTTTCCTCCTTGAATTTTCCGAGACATGTTAACTTCTCACCTCAAGAGAATGCTCTAAGTTCTTCACTGAGGGCATCTAATGTATTGTGGAATCTTAAACAAAATGTAGCATCCAGAATAAGTGATTACTCAACAAACTGATTTTCTTAAGAAAATCCATTAAATTTTTGGAATATATCAATTCCTATCAATTAAGGGGACAAGCTCTGAACTAGCATGTAATTCTAGATCCTTCATAGAGTCTTCAATATGTCTGTTTTAATCTCACTCGCTAGAGAGTTATGGTATTCCACTCCCCCAGTGCTCTGTTCTATGTAGCATCTCAGACCCCATAAATATATTTGCTAGCATAGTAAGTTTTACTTAGGGTCAGAACAATTAACTTTACTACTCTAGGCCAGTAAATCCATATTATCAGCTGAAATAGGAAATTTGGACATCCTGAAGTTAAAAAATAAAATGAACATTTACTTACCACCCTCTCTTTTAACAGATCTTTGCAATGACAACTCATAGTCATAAGCATGGACACCATTTCCAGAGAAGAAGTAATTGAGTGAAGAGAACAATCCTGATTGATAATCACATAGCCAATTCCCATTGTCAGAAATTTATATTATGGTCAGGGTTTGAGAACAAAGACCAAATACCTTCAAGTATAATTGTTGCCATTCCACTTAAATGAGCAATACCCGGCTCAGCTTCTGAAGCTCCTCTAATTGCCTTCAGGGTGATGTGGAAACAATCACAACAGGATAGTAGGAGTTAGCAATGATATGACCAAGCATTTTATGCAAAAGAGTAAGTTAATTTGATTGATCATTAAAAGTTGATTAATCTACCTTTGTGGCACATTCCCGTAAGATAGGAAAGCATTGCAGTGTTATGTTAGCTTCCTCTAGCTCTTTTAAAGCCTTATCTCCTGTCCAGCTACAAAGAAACAATTTGAAAATAAAATAAAATAAAATATTGGTCGACTTAAATTTAAGCCTATGTTTGGCCCCCATTTTTTCAAAAACTCATTTTTTCAAAACTTATTTTCAACCATACGTTCTTCCAACAAATAATTTTACACGTAAATCGAAAACTTTCCATTATCTTTTAACCACACATTCTCCAAAAATCACTATTCCATAATACATTTTCTTACAATAATGTGGCTCAAACAAGGGCTAAATTGGAACACTTGCAATTTTCGTCCCCAACCTTTGCAAAATGTAACAAAAATTCTACTTTTTAACCATACAATATTCAAAAATCACTATTACAAAATCCATTTATCCCAAAAAAAGGGCTCAAACTGGGGCTAAATAAACAAAAATAAAATAAAGCAGTAAAACAATAAAAACTAAGAAAATTGACTCCATTTGCAATTTTCTTTATTTTTTGTTGTTTTAATGTCTTTTTTATTTTTTTAATTTCAAAAGAAGAGCAAATCAATCATTTAATGGCTAAAATAGAGGTGAGGACTAATTTTGCTACATGATTGAAAGGTTGGGATAGATTATGCTAAAAAGGGTTGATGGTAGAGTTGTTACATTTCATAAAGGTTGGGGACTAAAAGTGCAAATTTCTCATTAAAAATTTAAATGATTTCATTATAAGTTGTAGGCCTACATAATGTATGAATAATAAGTTCATGTTTGATTTAGCTAAAATTAGATACTTTTAGTAAATTTCGATAAATGTTAATGAAATGTGATTGATAAGTTGAGTGTCCCATAAAATGTGTTATTGAAAATGAGTTTGAAAATAAATAAATTTAGAAAATGAAGACCGAACAGTGCTAAGAGGATAATAGTTTTTGGTCGTATGAAACGTGTAGTTTAATTGGCTTACATTATAAGCTAAGCTTTGCAAAACACGCGCACAACTGTTTTAAGTTAATGTATGCAAAAATAGTGCACTAAGCAAAAAACACAGAGTTTCCAACAAGTAAAGAGATGCAATGTGCATATTGCAAATAAAAAATCCCTTGCATGAAAATACTCGTGCAAACAATGCAAAACTTGTCAAATGGTGGAACAAAAATTTGCACAACATAATATCTTCTACGTGTCTATACCTTTAAATGATATGGCACAACCTTATCTTTTATCTATAAGATATATAGGAGTCTAATAAGTTTTGAACTATGCAATGATAAGGGCTTGTGTAGAAAGACCTACTTGTGAATTAAAATGAAACTAATAGATAAGCAAATTACAATGACACTTCCCGAACTTCCCAATGTACTGATATTACATTAACACCCTTGTCGGACAAAAATCTCCCTTTGGGCAAAAGCAGATATATATTGCCCTTTTGTGTTTATGCCAATTCAAAACTATTAATAAAAATGGTAATAGTTTATCTTTCTTCCTTCTCATTCTCTTCATTTTTTTTATTCTCTCATTCTTGATTTAGATGGGAGCCCTTTTTTATTTTTAGCTTAAAGAAAGATAAATCCCTTTTTTTTTCACTTTTTGCACATAGTGGTTACAATAATATTTTCGTCAAAAATTAACTTTTTTTCTTTTATAAAGACAATAGATACAAAATTTTGATGACAGGAAAGGGAAAAGGGAAAATCCAAAGTTTGTACCTTGTATAATGCTGACTTCAAGCATTTTTAATGTTATGACAAAAGTGCTTCAATTTCTTAAGCATAAGACAGTACAATTCTTATGATATAATAAAACAAAAAAGTTAAGGAAAATGTCACCAACCAAGCCAGACAAAATTACAGTAGGATTGCAAATTATTAAAACTTAAATCTGTTCATTTAATGTATTTAATTTCTTTTTTAAACATCTTTATTATTTTAAAACATATGTACGTGTTTGTTCATTTATTATTTGTAAAAGAACAAGTTATTTTAAATCCTATTTGAAAAAAACATATAACTCTGTTATAGAATTAAAAATATGCCATTGTTTGGTCCCTATTATTTCTAAAATACATTTTGCTCTCTTATTTTCATATACATTCTTCGATAAAATAATATTATACGTAAATCCAAAAAATTTCCTTATTTTTTAACCACACATTATCCATCGAATCACTATTCCAAGATGCATTTTTGGCCAAAAAAGGGGGCTCAAACAAGTTCTATATTCATGAACGGTAAAACAAAAACTTGTAAGTATTTGAAGAGCAATTAAACATATAAAACTGAGGTGAGGCACCCAGGAAAAACTGAGCAGCTTTGAGTTCACACATTACAGATGATCAGTATAAGAGGGATCAACAATATGAGGTGATAACTGACGAGCATATATGAAAATAACTAACCAGTGGAAGTAATGTTGAAAATCACGCTTTACTAAGGTTTCTTTCCTCCTGTCAATCCAACTCAATATGTCCTACAGAAAAGGTGGCAATGTCTGATAGCTGTGAATGAAATCTGGATCCATATGGAATGTTCATGAGATCAAAATGATCACCTGTGTCATTTCCAGTAAAGGATGGTAATTTAAGTAATTATCATGGCTGAGCTTCTCCAGTTCTGTCTGCAGATCTTCCAAAATGCAAACGAGTGAGATATATCAATTGGTAAGGAATCATAGAGTTACAGACTTGCACTTACAAGTCAAAGCATCTTCGTCAACATCAAAACTACTAGCATCACGAGCTGTGTCTTCTACATTACTGAAACAGTTAAAGGAAAGATCAGAAGAAAACCGATAAGGACGAGAAAATGATGCTTACTAAGATTCTTGACATAGTGTAGCCAGTTACTAATTCATTGAATAACTAATTATTATTTAAGAAAGAAATTCTGTTCCAATTCTTTTTCAGTGATAACACAATCGTTTTATGAACTCTGCATTTCTTTTTTAGTTATGACAGTCATTTCCATAACTGCAAAAAAAGATTCAAATTTACCTAATTTCTTTGAATATAAAGTTCCAAACTCGTGCCTAGCTGCCAACCAAAATAAATTACAGCTGCTATGTTAAGATCCTTTTTTAATAATTGTATCATCTTGTACTTCGTGAACATGGCACAAGGCAGCAAGTGGTGGTTCCTACGTTTTCTCCAACAATTTGGCTGTGTAAATATTACATTTGGAAGGCAAGTGGCTACTTGTAACTTACTGTGCTTCATCAAGAATAATAATGCTTCCACTAATATCTACTTCCATTGCATCCCGGATGATGGGATTAATAATGTAGTTATATGGGCAAAAAACCAAATCCGCATCTTGTGCCATGGACCGTGATGCAAAATATGAACAACCTGAAACCCAAAAAATCACTTTAGAGACTCGTATTGGTTAAACCACCAAGACTAAGAAACCATTAAAACAAGGAGTGAACCTTTGACAACTTGTCCAATTTTGACAAGGTCTTCAATATCATGGATCTCGTGGCAGCCTCCTTTCTGAAGAGATGGATGACCTTTGACTTTATGGACATTTCTAATAGGGACAGAGTTGGCTGAGAACTAGTTGTCTAACCATGCATTACAAGCAAAATAGAAAAAAGTAAGCCAAATCAAATATAACTCACTTGAATTCTGAGCAAAGAACTTCTTTATTCTTCAAAAGCAACTTACTGGAAAATTCAGACAATGCATGTTAGAAGTAAAAAAAAAAAAGAAGTGGAAAATAATTTATCTTTCATGGGAAAAGGAAAGCACCATTGCTCATCAATATTATCATCTCCACGTAAATGTGGGTTTGTGCAATAATGTTTCTTTGATCCCTGAAGGAAAACAAAAAGATAGGTGAAAACACATACTCTCATAAAGATGAAGTGTCCAAAAGAAGAAATGCTGGTTGTAGACCAAGCAAAAGCGAAAGGAATAGAACTACTGCAGTTAGTTCTCAAAAGTTGTAAAATATAGAACAAATTCTTCAGATCAAAACAATATGCATATATGCTCTGTCATCCCCAAATTCTTCGCCACAACTTGAGCCCAAGCCTATACTACAGGCCCATGACTTGCTTGACTTGATTATGATCTTAATATAGTTGAAAGAGATGTTTCCGCGCCAAAAGGGGCAGAACCCATATATATACATAAAATGTCACTCATACTCAACTTACATAAACAGTAAACATTCAAAAACCCAGGGGAAGAGGCACAATCCTAGCCCCGGTGACATTTTCAATTTTTTTCTACAATTTCAATATATATATTTTACTTTTGTGGCCACAAACGGTGAAGGTTCTAGCCACATTATTAACTTTCCTCCCGTTTTTGTAATATATTTGCACAATTAGTCTTAACTCTTTTAATATCTATAGCAAATACATCCTCAACTTTTAACATCAGACTTTTCATTCACCAACCTTTAGTACTATTTGCATAGTTTGTCCCTTTTACATAATTCCATCAACTTTTTGTTGGCCTGCCCCTCAAACTCAAAATTCTGGCTTTGCCACTGCATTAACCCATGCAAAAATAGTTGTGTGCCCCCACAATGATCATTTCTACTTATGCCAGAATATGCAAATACCTTCAGCATGGACTCTATAAATTTTCCCTTCATAGGCTATATTTTTAGAACTGGGGAGAAGTGTCGATTTTACAATGCTTCCATCATAAACCCTTTGCTCATGAAATTGATATTCGCAAAGGTATAAAATGTACCGATCTTGTGAAATTTTAAAAAGGAGAGAAATTTTAGGTATTGGTTCAGAAATACTACCAAGACCGCCATAGGCACTCGGTAAGATGTCTTCTTGTATTCTTGGATCACTTGAGTGATTTGAGTATGTGTCCTCCTAATAAAAGCAAGTTAACTATAAGAGCTAGTTGTTTTTAAATGCATAATATTCATAAAAGTTAAGCAAGCTGAACACAATGTGAATGATGAACGCAGAAGATTATACAAACGTTATGATCTGAACTCGTGTTCAAGTTTGCCCTAAACCTTTACAACCTTGATCAGTTTCATGACCAAAATATCATATTCTGATCTCCAAATTTGTCCTAGAAAGACAACCTAATGTTAACCTAACATGGATGAAGCTTACGAAGAATAAAAGATGGTGGGAGCCAGTTTTGACTTCTCTTTTCTAAAATTTGTTCTGGCAGGTGGAGCTATTCCCGGATTTCCTGAAAAGGAAGCCAAGAAAAATGTTAGAAATAGTAAACAATGCCTGAATTATGCAATAAAGATAATCCACAATTTCAGAAGAGGTGAGACAGTAGCCTAAAAAATTGCATAAGCTTAACAGGGAAGCTTATGATGCCATCAAACCTGTGACATATCTTAGAAAGTTCAAGAATGAATATACAGCAGGGGCATGATAACACTTTATTTACTCATGAGTTAATTGAAATTACAAAAAATGTGAAACTTATCCTAATAACATTCAAAAATGCGACAATTAGTCTACGTAGACATCGGGCAACAAATGAAAGGAGCGTAAAGGGCACAATTGCTGTTCCGTTAATATTTTCTATCATCTACAGACAAAAAAAATCAAAATTACTCGAATTCTGATCATATTTAACACCTGAGGGCTGGGTTTCAGGAATGAAACCGCCGCCATGATTAATAGGATCAGTGGTGGCCTCGGGATTAGGCTTCGAGCTCGAGTGCGTCAAATTCGCCTGAAGATTCTTTGATTTCCGATTCTGCTGCCACGCGATGGTAGAGCAAAGGAGAGAGAGTGACTTCCCAGTGCCCGTGGGTGACTCAAGTAGCGCGTGACAGTTTCCATCCCTCTGAGATCGATCCAGAGTCGAAATCACCCTGTTCATGAACGCGAGCTGCGTGCCATACGGCTGGTACGGGAATTCTACTGGTAGGCCTCCGATGTGGAGTATATTCTTTGAGGATTTCGGATTAGGATTGGGGTTTATTGATTGTTGGGTTGGTGAAGAAGTGAATTCCGACATTTTTCACGCAGACGGTGTGGATTCTTGCTTTTCTTTGCAGTGAATTTGAAGGTTCCGGAGGATTATTAGCGGCACATTTTAGAGGTTTTGGCGGGAAATTTCTTCCCTGAAATATTATTTAGTAGAGGTACAATCAACCTAGCTTCTAGTGGAAGCTTGTTTACCTCCCAGCGCGTCAATACATGATTTAACATTTGGTAAAAAAAAAAAAAACACAATAATCAATCTCACCTTGCCACAACACTCGATCATCTCACCTCTTAGCCTACGTTTGATTCTCATTATTGTAGAATAATAATGAAAAATAGAGTCGTTATTGGCCCACATAAAAGATAGAAATTTAAAATTGATGACTTGATGTGATGGATAACGATCATATTTCTCATTTTTATGAATGAAAAATGAAAAACAAATGAAGGCTTATTATTGACATTGGCCAATGAGCATTATTCTAGAACTTGACATATGTTTGTCTCCCTTTTTAGCGCTTATTTGAGTTCTATTAACACCCCATTTGTTTCCCATTTGTAGAAGAAATTTTACTGTTTGATTCTTCATTAGCCGAAATATTTGACCACCTTATTTGATAGTGGGGCCCAATTTTTTTTTAAAAAAAATGTCAAATTATTCATTTTTTCCTTAAAATAATGTGAAACTAACAGGGGCTAAAAATCAAATTTTAGGGAAAAAAACGTACTTCAAAATAATTTTAAAGAATATGTGATTGAAAAAAAAAGAAAAATTTGAATTTACATGTAATATTATTTTATTAGAAAATGTGTGACAAAAAGAGAGAGTGTGTGTGTGCATTTTGAATAAAATTGAGCCATTATTTGGGAGAAATAGAGTTTTGAATTAATTTTAGGAAAACATATGGTTAAAAAATAGAAAAAAATTTAGGTTTACGTGTAGAATATTTTGTCCCTATTTTGTGACCAGTTTTTGGAAAAATATGATTTTAAATAGTATTTTTTTGAAAAATATATAGTTAAAATGTAAAAAAAAAATTATGTGTATGTGTAAAATATTTTATTGTGTGACTATATATGAATTTTTTTTGAAATAATAGAAGACATATAGAGATTTTGTTGTCTAAATGTATGGTTAATAATTATTATGTA
Source organism: Fraxinus cuspidata (assembly GCA_903798385.1). Taxonomy (NCBI): domain Eukaryota; kingdom Viridiplantae; phylum Streptophyta; class Magnoliopsida; order Lamiales; family Oleaceae; genus Fraxinus; species Fraxinus cuspidata. The sequence continues at coordinate 19,669 of CAIGRP010110441.1, forward strand.
GAAAGTTTAAAAATAATAATTGTCAAACAGAGGCTAAAGAATTTTTGGGAGAAAATAATTTTTAGAAAAGCGATTTTTGAAAAATGCTTTGTTAAAAAGTTTGAATTTATATGTAAAATATTATACGTGTTTGACAGTCTTTATTTTAACAAAAACCAATTTTTGTACAGTAAATTTGGGTTAAGTTGTCAAACACATCATATCAATTCCAAATCACGAGTTACTATTGTACTTAATTGTGAATCCAAAATTTTTGCTATTTCAAAACTACACTCCAATTTCTTATATATAAGACAGAAATGGATTCCAAAAAGGGCAAAATAATAAATTTGAATTGCGTCATTCAAGACATAATTGAAAAATCAATTTCTTGGCCGATTATCAACGCATTGAATGGAGCAATCACCTCTCAGATGGTGCAATATTTTTTATGAACATTGAACTGTTTAAATTACCAATATAAAGGCTATCAAATAAAAGATTTATTGTGTGAATATGTGGTTGAAAAACAAGTTTGAGACAAAATTGGAAAAAGGGAGACAAACAGGAACTTCGAACATTTATCGATTTTTTCAAAAAGTGTTGTGATAAATTCAAGCCCGTGTTTAGCTTAGATAAAATATGTGATTGAAATTTTGTTAAATGTTGAAATTTCATAATATTTATGGTTGATAATGAGTTTGACAAAGTAATAAATTGTAAAGAATGAGAGCCAAGTACGGAACAAATAAATTATGGAGGAGGTCTCTCATCTATGAAAATGTAATCTTTGAGTTCTCAACTTTTTTATTTTAGAATTTCTATGTTATAGGTGTGTTGAGCCCCATTTTTTAGAAAACTTAAATTTTTATAATAATTATTTTTTGAAGAACGTGTAGTTATAAAGTAAAATAAATTTTGAATTTTCATGTAAAATTATTTTATTAAAAAACTTATTGGTACAATCTCCCCCAACTTATAGACCTATTGTCAAATATTCATACATTTTCAGATTGGCGGAAAACTCCCATGTATGAACTTTGAAGTGCGAAACACCCTAATTCTTCTATTTTCTCAATAAATCCTTATGAAATGATGAAAATAAGAAAAAAATTAAAGAACTAATATCTACCGTATTCCTAATTTGTTTAAAAAAATATGCAAATGAAACCCAAATAAATAATAATAAAATAAATTAAATAAAAATATATCTCCTTCTCTTCCACCTAACATCTTCTCACCTACCTCTCTTTTCGTCACTATCGTTGCAATTGCCATTGTCGTCGTCGAAGCTCACCAGAAAGCTTTGAATTTTTGTAACTCCACCACCGTCGCTACTGCCCCATTAGTGTTAACCTCCCATTCATTTATGTAATGACTCGGCTGCCTAGTGCTCAAGTCGTTATATTATATTTATTGTCCATTTTGAGAGAGCCTAACCCATTTTACCTCTTAAGAATATTTTATGTGTCCCTCGAAAATCGAACTCAATATCTCTGTCTTATAAGAAAATTAAGTCAATTGAAAGTTGACCACTTTATACCATTATCAACTTAAATCTCTCGTAAGGAAGATGTCTTGAATTCGAATCCCAAATGACACGTTAGAAATTTGCGACGTTAAGATGGGCCAACTCACTCAATGCGAACAATACGTATGATATAACGGTTTGAGCACGGGGATTGGGTAGTTACAACTCCCTTAAAACCTGCCACTATCACTTTTTTCCAATTAATATCTTCACCTTCTTCTTACACTCTATTTGCCATTAACTCGTGCAACTAGTGGCAGCAAACTTGTGCCATCATGACCCACCATGGCCGTCATATACTTCGAAAAATCATACCTTTTTCAACATTTTGTTAAAAATCGTACATTTGTCGCCACTGCATCATCTTTTTTCTTCCTCGCTCCAAATAATTGATATTGAACCATGAGAACCAAACTATCCTCCATCCCAATCCTCCTCCATGTGGCCTCCTTTTTCCCTCCATCATGACTATGCTTTTTGCTAATTGATTGAATTCCTCATCGTTCGTTAGCAAGATATCATTATCTTTTAAACCCCGTTTGATAAGACGGATTTTCCATGAAAATTTCATTTTCCATCTTTTGTAGTGTTTGATGGCACAAAATTTACCTAGAAAACACTTTCCACAAATGGTCCACGCGTGCACCTATTCTATGATTTAGTTGAATTGTTTTTCCCACCTTTTTGGTGGGAAACTGAATTCCAGATTTTTATTTATTTTTTGCAATGGAAACAAATTTCATAACCAATTGTAAAAAAAAAAATTCACTTTAATGGACAATTTTCATGTAAAATAAAGTCATACGAATACTAAATTTTGATGAAAAAATGATTTTCTAAGAATTTTTTTTTTTTTTT
>CAIGRP010110443.1:0-15846 GCA_903798385.1 Fraxinus cuspidata
AACCCTTTTAATAACTTGTGGGTCGTGTCTTCCCACATGGGGCGACCCACGACCCGTATTTTTCTAACAATCAATACTTGTGGGATGTTACTTATTACCATATTATTTACATAATACCGTCCACTTTCGAGATAATATCGCAACGTATATTGCTTAAAGTAATCTTGATTTATAACATGACAATTACTTAGCTTTTGAATGAGAAATATTAATGCAGTTACCTAGTTTATATGTCTTGCTTTTATCAATGATTGTTTACTTACAGTAATGATAATAACATTGTTGCATATTTCTAGAATTTTCTAGACTAATTGGGAAACAAGAAAAGTTTAGGGGTTACAAGAATTATTTAGAATTCACTAGAGATTCTTGGGAAGCAAACAAAATCAAAATATAAAATAATGAAAATATCAAAAAATTCTAGATTTCTTAAGGACTAAATAAGATAAAATAATGAAAAAATAAGAATTTTCTAGAGGCAAGCCACCGACTTTTGTATACTATAAATAGTGGTTGACACTTCAATTGTTGTGTGTAGAAGTCTAAAAGTATGTTGTCGTAAAATTCTATTTTTCAATAAATTACATTTTCTTCCTTCAATTATCTTGTTCAATTTAAAATTACTCCATATTATTTTTATCCTACGAAATATATTTCACATAAACCACCAAACATTTCCAATCTAATTTACTTTTTTCCCCTACCAACTATAAAATATCATCAGTGGTATCAAGGCCAACATTCGATTAATATTGGGCACAAGCATATACTATGGTTGACGATTTCTGTTCATCAATTCATATCCCAAGAATTAATGGAAACAACTATAATTTTTGGTCCATTAAAATGAAGACTTACTTTTGAGCGCAAAATTTATGGGATGTCGTCAACGATGGGTATACTAACCCAGATGACATTTCCACTCTAACTGCTGCACATAAGAAGAAACTTGAAGAAAACCAACAAAAAGATTCTCTAACATTATTTGCTCTATAAATGAGCTTGACAAACATTTATTTTCCAAGAACTATAGGAGCTAAAGCGACAAAAAAAGCTTGGGAAAAGTTGAAGGAGGAGTTCTACGACAGTGACAATGTACGTACTTGCAAAAAATTATTATTCAAGAATGGATGAAATAGTTAATGAACTAAAATCTTATGGAGATAATGTTCCTGAACAGAAAGTTGAAAAAAAATTAATTACCCGCATAGAGAAGTATGATCATATTATTGCGGCTATTGAGAAGTCTAAAAATATAGATAAATTAACAGCTGCAATATTAATGGGTTCATTGAAAGCTCATGAAAAAAAAGATTAAAAAGACATTATGAAATTAACACAGAAAACGTTTTTCAATCTAAAGTTAATATAAGGTTTCTAGAATCTAAAAAACGTGGGAGAAAATTTAAAGAAAATTCTAAAAATAAAGAAACTCAAGGAAAAGACATTGATAATAACGGCAAATATCCTTCACATGACGTTTGTAAAAAACAAAAGTTATTTAGAAAAGGATTGTTAATTTAAAGGAAAACCACAGTGCTGTACCTGTAAAAAAATTTGGACATGAAGAAAAATTTTGTCGTTCTAAACAAAATTATCTAGCTAATTTCTCTGAAAAAATGATACAAAAGGAAGTCTATGCCTTCAACAAGGATGCATTTGAAGAGAAATTAATCACATGGTATCTAGACATTGGATGCAGTAATCATATGACGAAAGATGAAAGTATTTCTGCAGTCTTGATAAAATAAACACAAAAATCAGAATTGGTAATGGAAATTTCATAGAGGCAACAGATAAATGCACAATTACCATTGATACAAAAAAGGGCAACAGATACATCAATGTAGTTCTCTTAGTTCCTATAATAAATCAAAATCTACTAAATGTAGGTCAAATATGGAGAAGGGATATACTTTATATTTTGAAAGAGATTGTTGCACGATCTATGACAAGAAAGATGAATCACTTGTAATTACAAAAGTAAAAAAGCAGGAAAACAGATGCTTTCCAATCCAATGGAGATACGCAAATGCAGTAATGACGATTCAAGTGGACGAGTCATGGCTGTGGCACGGGAGATTTGGACACTTCTACTTCCACAGATTGAAGATCCTTTAGCAAAAAAGTATGATGAGAGATTTACCAGACATAATGGAGATTAAAGAAGTTGGCGAAGGATATTTGCTGGGAAAACAACATCGTCAATCAGTTTAGTCCGAAAAATCTTGAAGAGCTAAAGAGCCATTGGAGCTGATACATACAAATGTATGCGGTCCGATACGTACTCCATATAAGCAAAACATGTACTTCATTCTCTTTATAGATGATTACAATAGAATGATGTGGGTAAACTTTTTTTGCGCGAGAAATCCCAAGTTTTTGAGATTTTCAAAAAGTTCAAAAGTTATGTCGAAAATCAAAGTAGTCACAATATCAAGACAATCAGAAGTAACAGAGGTAAAAATACGCATCAAGTGAATTCAACAATTTTTTGTGAAAATGAAGGAATGGAGCATCAACTCACCATTGGATACGCACCTGAACAAAACGACTTGTGAGAAAGAAAGAATAGAATAGTAATGGAGATAGCTAGAGCTATGTTAATGAAGAAATGTCTTTTAAAAACCTTTTAGGCAGAAGCAGTAAGCACTGCAGTCTACTTATTAAATAGATGTCCTACCAAAGCGGTGCAAGACAAAATACCAGTTGAAGCATGGAGCGGACGAAAACTACCAGAAAAGAGAAAAGAGGTAAACTTGACAAAAAGATAGAAAAAGGAATCTTCCTATATTATAGCACTCAATCTAAATGCTATCAAATCTATAACCTGAGAATAAAGAAACTAATTACAAGCCGAGACATTAAATTTGATGAAAATGCCACCTACAACTGAGAGATTGTTGCATATCTCTAGAAATTTCTAAACTAATTTGGGAAACCAAAAAAAGTTTAGGAGTTATAAGAATTATCTAGAATTCACTAGAGATTCTTGGAAAGCAAGCAAAATTAAAATATAAAATAATGAAAATATTAGAAATTCTAGAATTTCTTAATAACCAAGTAATATAAAAAATGAAAAAATAAGAATTTTTTAGAGGTAAGCTATCGACTTTTATATGCTATAAATAGGGATTGCAACTTCAATTGTTATGTGTAGAAGTCTAAAAGCATTGACATTGTACAATTCTATTTTTCAATTAATTAAATTTTCCTTCTTCAACTATCTTATCCAATTTAAAATTACTCCATATTATTTTTATTCTACAAAATATACTTCACACAAACCACCAAACATTTCCAATCTATTTTACTTATTTCTCCTACCAACTATAGAATATCATCAAATGGTTTATTGCTTACAAAAAGGATGTTTTTACAGAGTTGGTAAAGGGGTGAGTCAGGTGACTGCATCTGGGGTTGGAGAAGTCGGGCTGGATCATGTGGTAGTTTAGGGAAAAAGGAATGCAGTGGAGTCAGGTAGTGTGGCTAGGGAGGCTTCGGCGTTGGCAGACGCGATGGTTTACTTGGGGTTTGAGAGGGCTCGGTGAGTTCGGCTGATGGAAGGAGGTAGAAAGCACCAGAGGATGTGTTACTGAAGTTAAGTACCAGTGCAACAGTTCGGCTGGGGACGGGATGGATTTGGGTTGGCACAATCATACGGGATGAACGAGAAGGTTGAAAAGATAAGGTTTTTGGAGGAACTCCTGTTAGCCCTTCAGAATGTCCCTCCAGACAGTTGAGAAAAGATCTCACCAAATGTGCAGCAAACACAGCGAAAACTAAAAACCAAAAACAAGCTGAAAAGAGAAACTCACAAATTAAACATGATTCGGATGACCAACTTTATAATTATCGAAAACTCACTTGATCAACTTCTCACTACCGAAAACTGCTCCAACCTTTTTCCTATTATAATTTTTGTATGCTAAATCCACTTTCTAATTGTATTTGAAGTCATTGTATATTTTTCTTTTTCATTGACGGTGATTTACGACGATTTTCCTTAAATGCCTTGATCAGGATATCCCAAATAAATTCTCAAAGAGACAAAATCAAGGCAATTGGTACTTACTTAGAGTGAGATAAATAACCTTATTTAACACATCTTTTCTAGGTTAGCTGGTGAAGAAGATACATATTCAAGAATATTAATTTAAATGATCGAGTCAAAGATGGATACTGAAAACAGGATTTAAAATTTGTATTTTATTTTCGCTAGCTCTGATGTTGAGTCATAAAATTCTATATGACATCAACTAGGTCACTTCTTAAGTTAATAAATAAAAGTAATAATAAGAAAATTATATGGGTCGTTACATTACACCATTTGATGTATATGTTAGGACAAAGAAGCTATGATATAAGGGGCTACTGTTATAGGTAACGTCATAGGACGATGTTTGAGATGAGTTAATGTTATCAAAATGTCGACCTTGTAAAAAGTTTAACCCAAACCTCTATATGGCGGTTAATATATTTGTAAATGTGGGATTTGACCTCAACGGCACCAAGAAATGATTGAAATATTTAAATAAACGTTTATTACATCTTTAAACAAAGCACACATATCTTATTGCTAATATTTTTTTCTTCGATAACACGACTGTGCGATAGAAGAAGATATAGCAAAGAAGACTGAAACAAATGCATTGGAAAGAAAAAGAAATAAAATCGAAAGAGCACTCCATCGTCTCTATCTCGTACGAATTACGAGATCGAGTTATCAAGTCATCCGGTTGCACTTGAGGAGGACAAACGTTATCATAGAATTCTCATTAGGATTCAACAGAAGTTCAAACTCTTCAACTTTTTCTTCATATCTCTTGAACAATTCATCCATGATTTCGCTTCCAAAATGACTCTGAAGAAGTCCCTCAATCAATGCTCTCATGAACAGGGCAAATGATTTGGAGTCAGGAGTAGTGAGACGCTTTGGTGGATTACTAAGTATCTCCATTCTTTCAATACTAAAATCTTGATTTCTTTCTAATAAGTCTTTCAATTCATTAAGATAAGGGAAATATGAAGGCAAGTTGAATGAGTCCACTTTGGCTATATCAAATAGTCCCTGAAACATAAAAAATAATAATAATGACATGATTGATTAAGTGTATTATTGTACCAACACTTCTAAAGAATAATATCTATTGTCTATCAATGACATGTTTACCTGCTTAGGATTTAAAAATGAGTTAGGGCATGTTTGGGCCGGATTAAAATCTGATTTTAATCTAAGTCAAAGTCAAACAATTAATATTAACAATATCTTTCATAGATCTCACATCTTTTCAACCACACATTTCAAAACTTCTATCACAGTCAACTAAAAATCTAATTTTAATCCCAACCAAACACCCTCTTAAAAACATTGTTAATCGTCAAACTTGTAGCACTATTCACTTTGGTCTTTTAACTGTTTTTATTCTAGATTAATCCTGGAAATTTCATTTTAATTTGTTTCAGTTTTAGCGCTCTGTCTACTTCAAATGAAGTTTTAAAAGTTATATAATTGCTGACTTGTGTGACGAAACTTGTGATGCAACTTAAAAGGCCGAATAATACTTTCAAAAATGCTCATTCCGTTGAAGTCATGCTTCTTATATGTAGAGGGTGTTCGGTGAAGACTTTTTAAACCATATCGTCATTTCTATCATACAAGTCACTAATTCTGTTACTTTGAAAATGGAGGTATAGGAGCGATTACTAAAAAAATAATTTAGTGGCGTATATAGAACGGTTAAAAAGTTTGATAACCAAAATGAAACGACGCTATAGGTTCTATGACTAACAATGTTTATAACCCGTAAAGAAATGAATTCTTTGAGCTAGTCAAATTGAGGAAATTCTATAATAAATGAAGATCAATATTTACCTTCTTAGCCAAGTCCATGAGACAAGACCCCAAAAGTTCGAATGAAGGCAAGCTGATACTAGAGACGTTCTTAGTAGGATTGGGCTCAACACCAATAAGAAGTGCCATTAGCCCTCCAGAAACCAACTCTTCTGCCCTTGCTTTCAAGAATGAGTTGAAATCCTTTGCATATTGAGCTGCATAAGCATTGAACACCTCATTTTTATCTCCATAATACAATATTTTCCCTTCATTCCATGCAGGAGACATGGGATCCACCACCTCTTTAGGCACCTCAGAAAGCCAGTTGAGAGTACAAGATGAATAAGCAAAGTGAAGGGAGGCCTTAGGGAAGAGACGGCCGTGAAAAGAACCAGGAACTCCGGCTGCATAGTACTCTCTTTCCGACCGAAGTGAAACAAAAAGAGTATTGAAATCATTGGACGTCCTATCGTTAAAGAAAACCTGAAACTCAGGCATCTTATCAAAAACTGCAAATTGTGTTTCAATTTTTTTCTTTATTGTTTCAACGATAGTTTGCATTGCATGGAATGTATTAGGTCCTGTAGAGCACCCAAAATCTGCAATGCGGATAATATCTGTAGAAGTTGAATCAAGTTTCTTGCTAAATTCTTCTTTGATGATTTCATTTGCAGCCTCTGTTGCTCCTCCCTACATAAAAAAATCAGAAATAATTTTATCAAACAAATATTATTCATTTCAATAGCTGGTTCATATTCAAGCATCCCATTAATCTTAAAGTTAAAGATCAACATACTTGGAAAGATGAATTCTTTGCATAGCTTTGGTATCCATCTCCTCCATTCATGGCATAGAATTGATCTGCACCCATCTTTACTCTCTCTATCTCTTTCTATATTCTTTTATAATTTGTTTCTGCATATCAATAACCTTCTGTTTCCTTTTATAGAGGCTGATGCAGCCACATCTGGAAAGATATGTGTGGTGTAATTTTTTATTTTTTATTTTCGGAAAGTCATGTTTGTTGGGTATATTATTAACATGCATGTAGTACACGTGGTACCATAGGAATATCCAATGATGAACCACTGTGTAACCTTTTCATCTTCCATGTAGTTCATGTGGTTCAGCGGTATCATGTAGTTCACGTGGTTCAGTGGTATATGTTATGTTTTGTTTTAACAATTATGCCGGATGCAGTATGGGCTGAAGGGGTCGCACTCTCAATGCACGTTCAGATCAGTTATATGATCTTTGTACCATCACCATATTGGCAAGAGATTTGGATTGCACTGGAGAATAAATATAAAGTCGAGGAGGAAGGTACAAATAAGTTTTTAATATCAAAATGTTTTGATTTTAAATTTCTTGATAATATTTCCCTACTTCCTCAAGTGCATGTAGAATCTTAAACAAGATGCTTCAAAATTCACAAAGGTTTCTCCTAGTGCATCTTGGAATTGAAGAAAACCAAACATTGAATATTTCAAATTATTGGGATATCTTGCTTATTATAAAAACACGGATCTTAAAAGAACCAAGTTGGGTCCATGGGGCATTAAATGTGCTTTTGTTGGATATGCTAGTAATAACAAGCCCGATAGATTATTAGATTTGGAGATTAATGTGATAATTGAATCCAATGATGTTGAGTTCTTTCGGAATTCATTATCTCCGGATAATGAATTAAAGAAAACTCAGCAGGAGATTCCTAGCTCTAGTGGAATACATGAGGAAATATCTCCTAAAGATGTTGATGAATCTAGTTAACTTCGAGGAAAATAAAATACTTTAGAACCGAATGAGATAAATTCTCAACCCATTTCACCTTAGTTGGTGAGAGAAATGAGAAGAATGTTATTATAACAATATCTTTTATTCTATAAATGGAGACCAATTCTAAAACTTACTCAGAAGTTATAGCTTCTCGTGATAGTATATTTTGAAAAGATGTAACTAAAGACTAATTTGATTCAATTATATCAAATAATATATGGAAAACTGTCGAATTACCACCCAAATCTTAATCTATTGGTTGTAAATGGGAGAAAGTACCATGTAGATGGTACTCTTAATACCTTTAAACTTAGATTAGTAGCTAAAAGTTATCGACAAAAAAAAAAAAAAATTATTATTTTGATATATATGTACCGGTAGCTAGAATAATATCAATTACGATATTATTTGCATTAGCATTCATATATGACTTGCATGCTTATCAAATGGATGTCAAAACTATATTTCTAAATGGGGATCTCGATGAAGAGATCTATATGGAACAATCAAAAGGGTTCATTTTGTCCAATAATGAATATAAAGAGTGCAAGTTAGTAAAATCGTTATGGTTTAAACCAAGTATCAAAGAAAGACATGAAAATTTTGACTTAGAAATTATTTCTTTTGGTTTCATACATAATAATGTATATTAGTGTTTATATTGCAAGTATGTAATGAATATATTGTGTTTATTTATTTGTATGTTGATGATATGTTGATTCTAAGTAATCATATGAACGAAATAAAAGAAAAAATTATCTTCCACGCACAAGATGAAAATCATGGATGAGTGGACATCATATTAGGCATCAAAGTTACAAAAATTAGTGGGAGCTATTTTTTGAGTAAATCACACACACGTTACTCTTGAACTAAAATCTTAACTTGTAAAAAATAATGGAAGAGCGATTGTTCAACTATAGTATACAAGTATTTTTAGGTAATCTTATGTGTGTAATTCAATGCACAAGAACGAATATAAAATTCGCAATTAATAAATTTAGGAAGTTTCCTAATATTGGAAAGCCTTTGAAAGGGTTATTGGTTATTTAAAGAAAATAAAAAAAAAACTTTAGGTCTACAATATTCTAACGTCTCAACTGTATTAGAAGGATTTATTGATACTAATTTGATATATATCACTGAGAAAGAAAATCTACTTCGAGTTGGATATGTTTAGAGGTGTAGTTTCTTGGAAGTCGAAACAAATATGCATGATACATTCAACCTTGGAATTTGAATTCGCGGCGTTAGTCGACATCAGATAAGAAGTTGAGTGTCTTACGAATTTTCTATGTGAGTTACATCTGGGGCAAAAGAAAACATCTTTGATATCTATTTTATGTGATAGTTATGTCACACTAGTACAAGCATATAATTAGGTATATAATGAAAAGTCTAGACATTTGAGTCTAAGATATGACTATCTAAGGAAATTAATCAAAGATATTTTCCTAAATTACGTTAAATGAGAATTTGGCAGATCCTTTTACTAAACTTCTTAATAGAGATTTAGTAATCTATACATCGAGTAAGATGAGATTGAAACTCCTAAATTAAAAGATACACAAATTATGGCAACCCTATCTGCACCATTACTAACACAATAATTCACGGGTTCAAAGGGCAACAACAAGTTCGACAAGAAGATAGTTTCAGCCAAGAATTGTATCCCCAAAGCTAATAATACTGTGGCCCTGTTTGGAGCACATTTCTCTTCAATTGTAGACAAAAAATGAACGTTGGAGCAATATCCTCTCTGACAAAAAACTGTGCACAATTTGACAAAGCTAGCCAACATTTCTCTACCCTACTCTTTCATTTTCTGACAAAAACTTTCCCAATTCTTTTTGAAAAGAAGGGAGAAGGGCAAAGATGTAATTGCACATAACTTTTCGTTGACCATTAGAGAACAGTTATTGTAGCGGGGCCCATGTGACGTGACAGAAAAATGCATTATTTGTGGAAAAAAAGTGGATCAAACGAAGCTGGTTGTTGCTTAAAGGAAGGTTAAGCTTTAAGCTTTTAAAAAAATTCATTACAAAGTGTATTTCCAAAAGTATCAAAAAATACTGAAAGAATTTCATTTAGATGAACTTCGAGGTAGTGCCGTCTCAATAAAGAGTTAGCGTCTCTCATGAAAGTTCAACGAATAGATTAAATGAATTTGAAGAACTTGTGAAACACATGACACTTGTGTGTGTGTGTGTGTTTTCATCGATATCATCATAAGGAATAATTGGTTCAAAGCTAACATGCTACCTAGAATTTCGATAACTCTTTGTGGAATTATTCTATGTTTAGATTTAGGGGCATAGGGGAGGGCAACAAGCCCAATTAACTCAATTTTTTTTTTTTTTAATGAAAGTTCTTTTTTTTTCTAATGGATTTTTTTTTCAATATATAAGCCCAGTATAAAAAATTTCTTTTGTCGTACATGACTCTGCACTTAGATTCAAATCAAAAGATATCAAAATTTTATATATTAGTGTGGATAGTTTTTGTTTTGTGATCCATATAATTTTGAACATTCTCTAGGTGGCTTTTAATGAAAATTCACATTTTTTTCATGAAAAATTGACACTAATTCAAGGATTATAAATGGAAAACTATAGACGAGTGAAAGTTTTCAATTACAAACACAAGAAACAACAATCTAAATCCACTTTAAATGCCTTCACTCCAATTCTCGTACATATTCGAACTTTTATAGTGTTCATCAAGATTTTGAAATAAATTACAAGTGTTTAAATATTTTCTTCTTAAAGACTTTTTTAATCTTACAAACCATTTGTTGATGAATCCTTTTAAGCACTCTAAAAAATTTTGTATAGGACAAATATCGTTTGAGAATAATGATCATGTGTTCAAGCCTACGTTTATCTTAGGTGTTTTTGCAATGAGTGATTAAAATATAAGAAAAAGATTTTAGATTTACGTAGAAAATTATTTTATTAAAAATGTGTGGTTAAAAATGAGTATGAAGAAAAATAATTTAAAAAAAAAAAAGGACTCATACAAGGGCTCATTAGTCTCACCAGATCAAGAAAATAATTAAGTGCGGCAAAAAGTTCTGATTTTGAGACAACCGCGCATCTTACTAATATCCACGTTAATATGTTTGGTGAAGTTCTCTTCTGAAAAGATAAGGTACATATACAATTAATTAACCTGCATCCAGATCACGTAGTTGAGTATTACGATATAAAACTCCACTAATGAACCACCTCAAGAAACTCCATTACGTGTTTGTTCTTGTAATATATATATATATATATATGTACCTTATCTTTTCAAAAGAGAACTTCACCAAACATATTAACGTGTGTGTATATATATATATGCCAGCCTGTTTATATTTGTGCTGGGATTGAACCAATAAAGCTAAGAGGCTGGCATAAATATATAATTAGTATCATCAACCCCTCAATGGTGAACAATTAAAATGACAATAATAATAATAATACTTGGCTCCAATAACTCTCACACTCTACAAGAAAATAAACAGTTGAACACAATAATTTGTTTACGAGAAAAATACCGGGACCTAGTCAAGTCAAAGCCTTCCACTGTGAAAATAATGGAATACACAGTCAATCTTCTCCAGAGTTAAAACTCCAAAGGTTACCAATATATCAAGAACACATATAGTTCTTGGATATCAACAACAACATCATTCCCAAAATAGATACACACAAAAACAAGGAGAAAATCTCACTAAACAAGTATGTACTGCCCAGAGAAATGGAGAGGAGTTTGAATGATCAGCTCCAGTCAAAATGTGGTTCTCTTTGCCGTGAATAACATACTGAAATTTCAGTTTAATCAGACCACAAATTATCCTCGATCATAGGCAAGAAGAACTGAAACCCATGTCCCTTTCTCTCCTTTTCTCTGTTTTTGGAAGAAGCGGAAAGCTACCATTTTCTCTATCTTTAAGAATCTATCTTTTGTCTTTGTTTTCTTGTCTTTTGTATTGTTTTGATTAAAGTGGAAAGTGGTGCCCACTTCCTACAAAAATTAATTTTCTTCACGTGGAAAGAACACCCAACAATTTGTTAGGTTTTGTGACAAAAATTCTATGTAATTTAGAGGTTTGTTGCATAAAGGAAGCTTTAAAAGTTCGGGTTGAAGGTAGTGCCTGGGGGCTCTGGTACATGAAGAATCCTGTTCAGTTTTAGTTTCTAACGCGATTTTGGATTCTACCTCATCCACAACTTTGAGATTTTGCTTCTATAAATACTTCACAAGGTATAAACACTTCATAAGATGAAAAGAAAAGACTAAAGAGAGATTATAACAATTAGATAATTGTTGTATACATTAGAAACAAGAGAGAATTGTTTAGATTAGATTAAGATGATCAAAATCTTGTAAGACAATTGTTTATTTCTTGATATAATAAATTCTCCACTTCCACAATTTTTTTGATTATTGAGTGATCATTAAATTTCCTTGTTGTCCATATTTTCGTCTTTAATTATTTGACTGATTTCTCAACAAGTGATATCAAAACATTATTGAGGGAGTTTAGAACCACATGAACTACACAAGAAGTACATCGAACTAGGCCATTCGATTGGGTTGGAGTTAAAATTTAAGTGCATCTAGTTCTCACAATCGACAATAAGAGGTTTGGGTCCAATTCCCGATTTTAGTTACAAACAAATTTTAAATTTTTCGTCTCTCAATAAAAATCAACCACTAATTTAATATATATGAACTTAAATGAAATAATATGCGTTAAGAATAATCAACACTTGTGTGGCTCGAAACACAAAGTATAAAAAGAACTTGATCGGATTTAAGCTAAACTAGTTGGTTTTGTTCGGTTGAGCAGGAAATCGTTTGTTCTATTCGTAGAATTCTCATTCCAAATCAAACCATGTTCAATCCTAAATATATCACTATAATCTGTGTAATATATTAGATAATCTGAAGGCAGAAATATAAAGCGCATGTCTGGTCGGGCTACTTTAGGCAAAAAATTGATTTTTTTTGGTCCAATCATGTAGGATCCATGATGTTTATTTAGAGTGTGTTTGATGTATATTTTTAGGAGAAAATGTATTTTTTTTTATGTGGTGAGGAATATGTGGTTGAAAAAAATAGAAAATTTATAGACGTGATGGAAACTATTATTTTATTGAAGAATGTGTGGTTGAAAATGAGTAGAAAAATGAAAATGTAACTGAAACGGAGGCTTAATAGTAAAAAAGTGGCTAACTATGGCAACGGTCAAAGATAGAAGAGTCAACTGGCTACATTGACAAAGTCCAATTATGCAGAAACAATTCTGGAGTATATTGTGGAACAATTATGATATTTGTTCAATGTTGGAGGATAACATTGATGTGTCAAAAATTGTTGGTTGAAAAAATCGAAAATTCTTTAAACTTTTCAATAATAACATACTACGTGGCATGTTGTCAATAATATTGTCAATAAACATTATACACAACATGATTTATTGTAGAATGAGTTTTACTATTTGTACGCCTAGGTGTTAACCACGATGTACACCCATTACAATAGAAGGGGTCCACGACCAATAAAAAAAGTTGAGGCTTCCTATTGTGATGGGATATACATTGGGATATCAATCCAGGTGTACACATAGCAAAACTCATTCGTACAAAATATGTCTGTACCCTAGCCTATATTCAGATTTTATAATTGAAAAAAATCCATTTGAAATCTATCAAAATCTGATTTATTTTGCAAAGCAAGCTGCACGAGATATGGGCATACGTTTTTTCTATTTTTATATCTAATCACTACATTGAATATTCAACAATGAACAACCTCCTTTATTTAGATGGAGCAGATCTACCTGCAGCCATCGTGATTCATGAAGTTACACTTTGGGTATGTTTGATAGGAGAGATTTTTCATGGAATTGGAAATTGGATTTCATCTTTGTCCAAAAATAATTGTTTGATTGGCTAAATTTTCTAGAAATATGTTTTCTTACTTTTGTCCACATGCTCGCCAATTCAAGGATTTTGAATTTGGTGGGAATTCATTTTCGAGTTTACTTACCTTTTTTTTTGGGCAATGACACCAAAATTTATAACCAATTGTAAAAAAAAATATCCATTTCATGGATAATTTTCATGCAAAACAAAGTCAAACGAATGATATTCGGTATGATAAATTTTTTTAAAAAAATTTATTTTTTATTTTTAATTTTTTTGGCAATTTGAACAAATTGTTNATACAAAACAAAGTCAAACGAATGATATTCGGTATAATAAATTTAAAAAAAAATTATTCTTATTTTTTTGGCAATTGGAACAAATTGTACACCTAATGATAGAAAAAATTATTACTTTTATGGACAATTATCATAAAAAATAAAGTCAAACGGACACCAAACTTTCAACATTTTCCAGGTGGAAAATTATATCAATGAAACACAATTAATTACAATTCCTAGTAAAATAATTTCTAGACAATTCAATTCAATAGAATTAATTTTCTTTTCACCAATTTTCCATCTTCGCAATCAAACGGACCCTTAGATAACAATTTTCTGGATATGTTTGGTGTAAATTTTATACAATCGTGCTTGGTATACACCTAGTTTTACATTCAGTCACGTGGTAATATATTGTTGGATAATTTTATTTTTTAAAAAAGTTTTTCAACCAATCATACATGACAATAATATAATGTCGTGCATGACGTAGAAAATGAGTGTACAAGTGGCATTATCCAATTATATATATAGGACCGGTACAGTGCACGTCAAGTTTTCTTCTATTTAGAGGGAACTTATGTTTAGCCCCGGTTTGACAACCTTAAAACTTCCACTTTAATGCATTTTAATTTCTCAAACAGTAATTTATTAATTTAAAATTTTAAGTACTTTTGACAAACAATCAATTCTTCTTATTTACAACCAACCGTTAAAATTGAAATTTTCATTTTTTATTTTAATCAAACACACTCAATTTACCAAACAACCAACCGTAATTGTTGGACAAAAACAAATGCTTAAAACAGATATAAAATATTCCATGAGCTGAAATGACAAGATTAATTGAGTAATGACTCTACATCTACTGTACAAAAAATTGGAAACACGAAACTAAAAAGACATCAAGTCTTAATTGGTTTTCTTTTCAAGATTTAGAATTGAATCAAGCAGAAAACTTAATCTACCAAATAATTACTCAAATACGATGAACAAACCTACTAACTTTCAGATTATTAATTAGATTGACAGTGGGGCAGAAAGAATGCTTTGAACATGTTTCGTCGTGATTTAATATTTTATTAATGTTTAATTAATCTAACGTACAAAAACCTCATATGTGTACACCGTGTTTTCTATACAATAAATGAATCTAGATTTGCTCGAGAAATTTGAATTTTGCTTTCAACAAGGTTGGCCAGAAGGAGAGAGTGATGGTGATCGAGAGAGGAATAGGATTGCCATATACGATTTGTTTCCATATTCCGCTTTATACCGTTGTTGGCTATGCAATATATATGTAACATTTCAAGTTTCCCTTTTTTTAAAAAAAACCACATTACGTGGGTATTATATAAATAATAACGAAAAAAACACATAAAGGAGGAGGTCACATACTGGACCTCCAGCAAATGAACAAAAGCAACGAAGTCTAAAAACTAAATGAAATCAGAAGTTTAGGCTTTTCAACTTTTTCTTCGTATCTCTTAAAATGTTCGATAGTCCTTGCAAGCATGCTTATTCTGTAGAAGTCATGTTTCATATATGTAATGATGTTCGAAAGAAGGATTTTCGTCAATTTGGATGAACCAATCAATGTATTTTAAGTCGTATCATCATTTCTGTCATACAAGTTACTAATTTCATTACTTTAAAAAGGAGAGGTAGAGGAATGCTCAAAAAAAAAATAAAAAAAATAAAAAAAAATCCAGTGACTAATATAGAATGGAAAAAAGTTTGATGACCAAAATAAAACGACTTATAGGTTCTACGACTAACAATGTTTTTAATCGTTAAAGAGATGAATTATTAGAGCTAGCCACATTAAGTAATTTTTAAATTAAATGAACGCTAATATTTACCTTCTTAGTCAAGTGTTCGTGAAATTCCGCAAGTGTACGGATCGTGACAAGTAATAAAGTAGATTTATTAAGTCCGAATATCGTCCAACAGAAACTATTATCTACTATAAATTTTTAAACTAATCTAACTTCAATTTAAATTAAAATTGTAACTAATGCTCAAATCAAGTTTT
>CAIGRP010110448.1:0-12239 GCA_903798385.1 Fraxinus cuspidata
GGAATTTGGGATCCTAGTGCGTCTCTCATTCATAAATTACATAAAATATGTATTCATCCATCTATTTTATTTAGTTTAGTAATTCACACTTGCATCGTAGTTGATATAATTTTACTTAATATTATCGTTCCAGTTAAGGTCATAGTAAATAGAAATCAAATTAAATAAATCTCTGTAAGAATGATACTCGAACTCAAAAAAGTCCACTTTATTACTTATTAATGAACCGTACACTTACGGTGATTTTAATCCAAAATATGTTTTCGCATAATAGTGATCTTGCTCAATTTGACCAGAAAATCGATCGAACTTTCAAGTTTCTTAAAATGAAGTAGTGGGCAAACTAAATCCTATTGCCGTAGGGGTAATCTAAATCCTATTACCATCGGGGCAAATATAAGGATAAAACCTCCTAATATTGTTGTAGTCGATAAAAATGCAAGGCCAACGGGGGAGTACATAGTTCCATCAGTTGTGGAAAGCCGGTCTAGCATAGTATATCTGGCATTTGTTCAGGCAAACTTTCACCTAGGACTGATGTGATCAACATGTTCCATAATGTGCTACAATTATTTGGGAAAGCTACGAAGAATTCTAACTCTTATATATCAAGATTTTTTGATATGTATGCAACAATCGAGTATTCAGGGTGTCTAGTGAAGAATTTAGACTGAGGCTCTTCCCATACACATTGAGAGACTCAGGAAGAGAATGGTTAGATACTTTCCCACCTCAAAGCATCACTTCTTGGAACAGCTTGAGTAAGAAGTTTCTGAGCAAATATTTTTCACCAAAGAGGATTGTAAAGCTGAGGGATGAGATAACCTCGTTCCAACAATTGGACTCTGAATGTTATTCAGAAACTTGAGAACAATACAAGAGTTTGCTCTGCTAATGCCCCCAACATGGATTTCAGAAGTGGCTTTAGGTACGATACTTCTACATTGGTTCGAATTTAATAAATAGAGCTAACGTAGACTCTGTGTGCGATGCTTCTATCACAAAGAGAACTGTATATCAGGTCTACCAAATCATTTGGCATTCACCAATGCACTTTAGCCTACTAAAAGGACAAGTGAAAAAAAGTTGCTAGAGTATTCGAAATTGATTCGTTGACAGTAATATTAGAACAGTTGGCATCATTGGTACGAAAGGTAGATCAAACAAATGCAGCCCAACTAGTAGGACCAAATGTGAGCATTGTGGAGGGAATCATGAGAGTGTTGAATGCACTTAAGCGATTCCTTTTGCTCAGATAGTAGAGGATGTAAATTATATCCAGAATTTTCAAAGACAAAAGCATAATCCTAATACTTACTACCCAAGTTGGAGAAATCTCCTAGGTTTTCAATGGAGCAACGATCAAAGAGCTTAGATTGCACCACCAGGTTCTTAGCAGAATGAAAAAAGTTTTCATTAGAAGATCTTGTGACTAAAATGGTGGAGAAATCTACCCAACACATGCAAAAAATAAATAAATGCTTGTATGTTCAAGAAGCTGTCATCGAGAACTCGGAAAATCAGATAGGATAGATAGCTAAGGCACTTTTCGAGAAACTTCCATAAGCATTGCCCAGTGAAACAAAAAAAAAATCTTAGGGAGCTTTGCAAGGCTATAATTACCCGTAGTGGAGTTCAACTACCAGAGATCAATGTTAAAAGACAAGTTGCTACACAAGAAAAGATACCTACCATTTTGAGGTGTACTTGGAGGAATCTGAGCAAAACAAAGAATTAGAGATATAAAAAGTATCAGCGGATCCAAAGGTTAAGGAAACCACTTCTACTAAAGAATTTATGCCACCACTACGATTTCCACAGGAGCTATAGAAGCATAAGTTAGAAAAGCAGTTCTCAAAATTTCTTGAGGTATTCAAAAAACTGCAGATAAATATACCGTTTGTGGATGCACTTGCACAAATGCCATGCTACGCTAAATTCATAATGGAGATTCTCACAAATAAGAAGAAATTGGAGAATTTGGGAACAGTGATGCTGAATGAAGAATGCAGTGCCATTCTACAAAATAAATTGTCATCTAAATTAAAGGATCCAGTGAGTTTTATTATTCCTTATACCATTGGTGATATGAAATTTGAAAAAAAACAATCCATTGTGATTTAGGTGCAAACATTAACCTTATGCTTAATCTATTTTTAGGAAACTAAATTTGGAAGGGCAAATGCAACATCTATCTCTTTGTAGCTTGTAGATAGATCTATAAAATTCCCAAAGGGAATTATCGAAGACATACTCGTGAAGAAGGACTTTTTCATTTAGGACATGGTGGAAGAGGATAAAGATGTGTCATTGATATTGGGGAGACCATTCCTTACAACATGTCGGGCCTTGTTAGATTTTCAGAACGGACGATTGATGCTGCTGTTGAATGATTAGCATGTGACATTCAAAGTCTTCAGTGCTATTAAATATTCAACAGAATCAGATAGCAGTTGTTGAATTAATGTGATAGAAATACCTGTTAAGAAAACATTCATTCTTGAGCACCCTTAAGATCGCTTGGAGACTCTTCTTGTGCATTCACAAGATGAAAAATCAATAATTGAGGAGATAAGTCAGATTGCCTGCATTTTGAAAGCTACTTTGCCCTACATATGAAGAATACAGTTGGAAGAACTTGGTATAGGGCCTACAAATCCACTACGATCTATTCAAAAAGTACCAAATCTTGCGCTCAAGTAATTGTCATCACATCTGAGGTATGCTAACTTAAGAGAGTCATATGCACTACCTGTGTTCATTACTAATGAGATGACTGAGGTGGAAGAGCAGAGACTACTGAGAGTTTTGTAGGAACATAAAACAGTTATTGGGTAGTCTAAAGCAGATATCAAGGGGATTATTCATTAGTATGCATGTACAAAATCTTGATCGAAGAAGAGTACAAGCCAACAATGGAAAATCAGCATAGATTGAATCCCACCATGAAGAAAGTCGTGCAAGCAGAGGTACTGACACTCTTTGATGCATGTATCATTTATCCTATCTCTAATAGCAAGTGGGTTAGTCTGATTCATGTTGTACCAAAGAAAAGATGGATTACAGTGATAAAGAATGAGAACAATAAGCTGATACCGACAAGGCCAGTCATGAGGATGAAAAGTATGCATAGACTACATGAAGCTGAATGATGCAACTCGAAATGATCACTTTCCCTTGCCCTTTATTTATAAGATTTGGAGAGACTAGTTGAGCATTCGCATTACTGCTTCTTGGATGGATACTCAGGATATAGTCAAATTGCAGTGGTTTCAGAGGATCAGGAGAAAACTACATTTACATGTCCCTAGGGTACCTTTATATATAGAAGGATGTCATTTAGGTTATGTAATGCCCCTGTTACATTTCTACTATGTATGATGGCAATCATTTCGGACATGGTGAAGAAAATTATTGAAGTCTTCGTGGTTGACTTCTCGGTGTTTGGTTCACCATTTGAAAGATGCCTCTCGAATTTGGAAATGGTATTGCAGCATTGTGAGAAAATGAACTTAGTTCTTAGTTGGGAAAAATGTCACAAGAAGGAATAGTACTTGGGCATAGAATTTTGGCAAAAAGTATCGAGGTGGACAAAGTAAAGATTCAGGTAATAGAAAAGTTATATCCACCAACTTTAGTTAAGAGGGTATACATCTTTCTTGGCCATGCAGGGTTCTGCAGAAGATTCATAAAGGACTTCTTCAAAATCATCAAGCCTCTTTTTAGCTTACTTGAAAAGGATAAACCATTCAACTTTTCTGAAGAGTGATTAACGTCTTTCAACACTCTAAAAAAAGTTAATTTTAGCACCAGTTATAGCTATACCAAATTGGGGACTACCATTTGAGTTGATGTGCGATGCTAGCGACCATGCAGTGGGAATAATAATTGGTCGGAGAAAGGACAAAATTCTTCATCTCATCTACTATGCTAGCAAGACTTTGATAGATGCACGATTGAATTATGGCACCGTTGAAAGAAAGATGCTTGTTATTGTGTTTGCCTTTGATAATTTCGAAGGTAATTGTCTGCACAAATCATGCAGTACTGAAATAGCTAATGTCTAAAAACTGTGCAAAGCCTAGATTGATTTGGTAGATACTTCTCCTTCAAGAGTTCGATTTCCAGATTCAAGATAAGAAATGACGCGAAAATTGGTAGCAGACCACCACTCAAGGCTTGAGCAGGGAGAGTGGAAGGATAATGTGAAAATAAAAAAATCTTTCCTAGATGAACGGATCTTTGCAGTTGACTGTATGCAGACATAGTAAATGCTCGGCTTGTAATTTTCTCTCACCCGGGTTCACTCATCATCTATACAAGAGGGATGCTGATCAAATCATTAGGAGATGTGTACCGGGTGAGGAGATCTTTCAGATTTTGGAGCATTGTCGCTCTTCAGCATATATAAGACATTTTGGGTCCTCTAAAACAGCAGTAAAAATTCTCCAATTAGGTTTCTGTTGGCTCTCGTCGTTTAAAGATGCTCATAAATATGTTAAACATTGTGATAGATGCCATCATAGAGAGAACATAACAAAAGGACATGAGATGCCTTTGAATTCAATTCTAGAAGTAGAGCTCTTTGATGTTTGGGGGACGAATTTTATAGGACCATTCTCATCGTCTTACAACAATTAGTATGTGTTGGTAGCATTTGATTATGTATCGATATGGGTAGAAACAATAGCAGCACCAACTCATGATGCTCGAGTGGCTGAAAAAGAACATATTCTCACGCTTTGGCACCCCTAGAACCATTATTAGTGATGAGGGTAAACACTTCTACAATAGGCTTTTGGACTTAGTGTTAACTAAATATGAGGTGAAACATCGGGTTGTTAAACTTATCATCCCCAAAAAAGTGGCCAAGTGAAAGTGTAAAACAGGGAGTTGAAGAATACTAGATATGACATTGAATGGGTCGAGAATTAGTTGGTCAAGGAATCTTGATGATGCATTATAGGCATATCGGACTGCTTACAAAACACCAATAGGCATGTCATCATATCACCTTATATTTGGGAAAGCTTATCACCTTTTAGTGGAGTTGGAGCATTGAGCATATTGGACAGTAAAGCAGCAGAACATGGACATAACAGCGGATAGAGAAAAGATTATGCTATAGCTGAATGAATTAGATGAATTTCAGATAAATGCATTTGAGAATCCAAAGCTGCATAAAAAGAGGACAAAGAGACTGTAAGATAAATACATCCAGAGGCGTGAGTTCACTGTACGTCAAAAAGTATTGCTGTTCAATTCTAGGTTGAAACTTTCCCTGGGAAACTGTACTCTAGGTGGTCTGGACCATTTGAGGTCACTCATAAAACAAAGGGCACCTTCGAGGTAAATAGGTAACGTTTGAAAGTATATTGGGATGACAATTTTGAGAAAGAGAATTCATTCACCCAACTTACTAACCCGGAATGATTAACCTGCAAAGTCTAGCTAAAGACAACCCAACTTCTTACCATTTTATTTATTTTATTTTCTATAATTGTATTGCATTAGATGCTAGTTTATATTAGCTATAGGCAAGTTTCAATTCAGTTTGGGGTCATCTTTATCATTGAAACTTAGTCCAGTTAAAAGAAAACATTAATTGGGTACATAAAAAGAGTTGAAATAAGCATGAGGCATGAGATTGGACTTTAGGCATTAAAAGGGAGAAAAACAAGTTTGGGGGTACTCTATGCGGCCGCATGGTTAACATCTTATTAAATGTCACGTTTTTATCTTGATTTTGTCTATTTTTATTGGTTTCTTCCCCTTTTAATAGATAGCACAGATATAAACATCGAAAGAAGCTTAACGACTTGCACATTGAGATGGATCGCCAAATAGCACCTCCCACATTCAACGGCAAAATCTGGAAAGTACCTTCTTCCTCTTCTTCTCTGTTCCCTTATATCTTTAGGTTATGCTTTGAAAACATTGATGACAATGTCGATTTTAAATTTGGAGATGGGAAAAACTTTGAGTTTTTTAGTGTTTGTGTGTTTGTTTTTCATTATTGCTTTAGTATATAATAGAAAATAAAAAAATATATATATATACTTATTTTAAGTTGTGTTCTTGTTTGGGTTAGATATTCTAGTCGACAATGATGATTATATTTGAGATTTGATGTTAATTTATGAACTGTGGATATGTTGCATGCTAGATTGATTAGTACTTAACCTTGCAAAACTAGATATTATATGTACACTACAATTGAGTTTGACATTGTGATAAAATGAGTTGATTCATACGCTTGATAGATTGATTTGGTAGAACATAGATGTTATACCCAAACCATACTAAATTCTCTATCCACAAGACCAAATTTAGCATAGTTTAGGAGCGATTTTTCGGCTGTAGGAAGATACGGATGTGAACTAGGATTCTATTTGTGAGAACTTATGTGTTGATAGTCTTAGATTAATAAGATGAAATTATACGAAAATCTTAAGTTGGAGGTCGGTTCGCTTGAACAAGTTTTAATGAGGGGCATTGCACTAATTATGATACATTGCACTAATTATGAAAGAAAAAATACATAAAAACGTATCTTCGTAGTCTTTATGGCTTAAGTTATTAAGTCTGCTAGGGTATTTATAACCTGATGCTCTATAGTCATCTGATTTAGGAGTTATCGGCTAAAAACTCGTTAAATGGGTCATAAAGAAAGTTTAAAATAGAGTACAAAAATAGAAAATCTGAAAAAGTAAGTGCATGAAATAGAAGACGCACAAAATGTCTTGGTTAAACCCAAAACATTTATTTGAGAAGCATTGACTATTAATGAGGAATTATTAGACAGTAGAGTCCTAGAGGTCTAAGTAATCAAAGAATTGGAGAATCCTTGTTTTGATGTGTTGCCTTGCAACTAGTAAAGTCCACTGAATTAGAGAGGGTGAGGATGGTAATAAAAAATTTAACCTTAGATTGCACACGAAAAAAAAATAAAAAGGATATATTTGACCACCAATGGTCGGGAAGTAAAGCAACTTGTAAATTCATGATTGTCTAGTTAGTTCTTCATACACATGTCGATTTTATATTGGAAGAATGGACATTAGTTTGGTATTGTGAATTTGAAGCGATTTGTGGTTATAATACTGTGATTTCAAATTCTTAGTTTAAAAACTAGATTTTCTAACTAAATATTTTGCATGCTTATGTGTTTGTTGTTATTTAGGTTATAGTTTTGAGGACAAACAAATGTTTAAATTTGAGAGTGTTTGATACACTTACTCAGGGCCTAAAATAGCGATATTTTGAAGTTTTTTTTTGACAAAATATATACTACATTGTTGCATTTTGTGTTATATAGGTAAAACTCAATGGTTGAACGAGGAGTTGGAAGAAAAGAAAAAACGAAAAAAATCAAAAGTTCGGAGATCAAACTGTAAACATCCAATAGTAGATTTGAACCATAAAATGATGATTGAAGATCACAAATGATCATTTGGATGCAATTTGAGGTCAAATGAGTGAAATATAATTAAAGTATTTTCACAAATCTATTTACAATCAAAAAAGTATGCTCTGAATTTTCATCCTCAGATTAAGATCCATCTTTCTGGTAACAGATATTTGAATTGTAAAATTTCTACTTCTAGAAGAATTATAGCTCTTTAAGTTATCTCTTCAACACATTTTGAATCACATCAATCGAATATCGGGAAAAAAAGGTTACTACTAAAATAACAAATGCTGCTCAAGGACAACACCGTGAGAAACCAACACGTATATGGGGACAATTCATAGCGCGCGAGAGACACAAACTTCTTGACCCGAGAGCAATTCAGCATGCCTACGCGCGCGGTAGCTACATTTTGGGCTCGTCTAGGCCAAATTTTCTACTAAGTTCAAATTCTTATTGGTAATAACTTTAAGACGATTTCTTGACCTAAATTCAGCCCTTATAAATACAAAAGTTGGGAGAAATATTGAAGGAACTCTCTCTCATTTTGTACACCATTCATTCACCATTATACATAAAAAAAATGAAAAATTCATCCATATTTTATCATAAAAGGCGAAGTTTAAGAATTCTTCAATTGGAGATTAAATCTAGGATTTGGGGCAAAGAAGTGAAAAAATTATTGAAAATTTATCAATATTGTTTTGAAAAAGTTCAAGAACATCAAGATTCACCTTTCTTCATTAATTAATTTACAATTCCGGGTGATGTTATACAAAATTATGATATTTTCTTATAATTTCGATATGAGATGAGCCATTATTATGAATTTTTTTGTTTTAATAAATTAGTTCGACTTTAATTTGCTTTTAAATTCTTGGGGTGTTTATTACCGCATTTCATGCTTTTTAATTAATTGGTCACTTGTTGAATTATTTGTAGATTTTGTTGTTATCGAAAGAGACAATATGATCACTAGCACAAAATAATAAATATTGTAAAGTTCGATAGGGAATAGAGATATATTGTTATACTTTACATATAGATATAGGAATGTCACATATATGAATAGATTTAATCGCTATCGATAAAAGCTTTTAATTAAAATAGAAACATTGACCAACAATAATGATTTCAAATTATCATTTTAAATTGTTGAACTAAAAATGGATTAATAAGGGAGATTCGACATCTTAACAATACTTCTCACATATTTGAGAACCAATTTTACTTGTTTTCACTTAGTTAATAACTTAGAAATTAGTATAGATAAACTCAAATTATTTTAGCTATTCGATTAAGGATATTATTATTTTAAATTCGATCAAACACGCAGTTCTCGTGGATTCGACATTCTATTCATCATTTTATTACTTGATTACGATACCGTGCACATGCGAAATTTCAAAGAATCACATCCAATGACCTATATTCATCCTAATCTACTATAAAAGCTCACATAATGAGCCATTTCAAAGGTAATGTAAATTTATATTCTCAAACTACAATCTTGCTATCCTAACTATTATTATTCACGAAAATATATTTCGGATTAAAACCACCGCAAGTGTACGGTTCGTTAACAAGTAATAAAGTGGACATTTTGAGGTCGAGTATCGTCCCACGAAGAATGATTAATTCAATTCTTATTACCGTGACCTTAATCGAAACAATAAAATTGAAGTGTTGTTATAATGAAATTATAACTAAATTAATATAATTATGCAATGATGAATGATTTAACTAAACTGAATGCAAATAGCGTTGAATGTAATTTGAAGTTTTCGAATGTACTAGGATCACGAATCCCTGAGTAATAATCTTTTTAAACCTAGTTTACACTTTGACAAACGATTGAAATATTAACGAATCAATGCTCCTAATTTATTTAACAGTATCTCTCGAGTAAAGTCAAACATGTTCTCATATGTGACCCGACTATCGGTATGACGGATGCAAACATACAAGAATGCATAAGTCTTTGTGAACACTTAATAATTCACATAGGGCATAGCGGTATATTTCTATCCCCTATCGGACTCTATGATGATTTATACCACGTCGAACATATTTCATTTCTTTCAAATGTATGAAATAAGTCACCACAATCACACAATTACGTGCACAATAATTATGGAGAAAATAAGATGATATAAATCATTCAGATATCTAAAATGCGTTTTTAGTGTCAAGAATGTAAAATTAAGAGATAAAATTCATAACAATTACGTGCACAATAATTATGGAGAAAATAAGATCATTTAAACCATTCAAATACCTAAAAAGGGTTTTTATTATCAAAAATGTAAAAGGGTAATTAGCACATAACGTCAACACCATCATTGTTATTGTGGAAAACGTCTATACCTTTCGTTTTTTGATATTTTCACCCTTATTTTTACATTTCATTACGCAAAAGGTCATTTTCACCTATTTTTTCAATTAAAAATTATGAAATGATCAATATATCATTCTCTTTAAATAAAACAAAAAGAAAAAAAATTAATTGCACTTACAGTCCCAATTTTTTTTAAAAAAATCCAAATAAGTCACAAATAAATTATTAAAAGGGTGCACATACTGCCCCTACCTTTCCCTACTATTGTAAAAAAAAACGTCCCTACCTTTTATTTTATTTTTTGTCATTTCACCCTTAATTATACATTTAATTGCGCAAACCATCATTTCAGTCCATTTTCATCCAATTTCTCAATAAAATGTTGTGAAATAACGAATATACCCTTCCATTTAAATAAAAAGTTAAAAAATTAATTGCAATCATAGTCTCAATTTTTTTAAAAAGTACAAATAAGTCCACAATAAATTATTTAAAAAATTATTTTTTTAAAAAAAGTGCAAACAAGTCCCGATTAAATTTATTTAACAATTAAAAAAAATTAAAAAATTAAAAAACAATTACGTGCACAATAATTATGGAGAAAATAAGATCATTTAAACCATTCAAATACCTAAAAAGGGTTTTTATTATCAAAAATGTAAAAGGGTAATTAGCACATAATGTCAACACCTATCATTGTTATTGTGGAAAACGTCTATACCTTTCATTTTTTGATATTTTCACCCTTATTTTCACATTTCATTACGCAAAAGGTCATTTTCACCTATTTTTTCAATTAAAAATTATGAAATGATCAATATATCATTCTCTTTAAATAAAACAAAAAGAAAAAAATTTAATTGCACTTACAGTCCCAATTTTTTTATAAAAAATCCAAATAAGTCACAAATAAATTATTAAAAGGGTGCACATACTGCCCCTACCTTTCCCTACTATTGTAAAAAAAAATGTCCCTACCTTTTATTTTATTTTTTGTCATTTCACCCTTAATTATACATTTAATTACGCAAACCATCATTTCAGTCCATTTTTATCCAATTTCTCAATAAAATGTTGTGAAATAACGAATATACCATTCCATTTAAATAAAAAGTTAAAAAATTAATTGCAATCATAGTCTCAATTTTTTTAAAAAGTACAAATAAGTCCACAATAAATTATTTAAAAAATTATTTTTTTTAAAAAAGTGCAAACGAGTCCCGATTAAATTTATTTAACAATTAAAAAAATTAAAAAATTAAAAATGCAAACGAGTCCCAAATAAATTATTAAAGAATTAGAAATTAAAAATATATTTTTATTTATTTAAATAGGAGGGTATATTCGTCATTTCACAACGTTTTATTGAGAAATTAAATGAAAATGAATAGAAATGATGGTTTGCGCAATTAAATATGTAATTAAGGGTGAAATAACAAAAATAAAATAAAAGGTATGGACGTTTTTTTTTTTACAATAGTAGGGAAAGATAGGAGCAGTATGTGCTAATTACCCTTTTAATAATTTATTTATGACTTATTTGGACTTTTAAAAAAATATTATGACTGTGATTCCAATTAGTTTTTTTCTTTTTATTTTTGTTTTATTTACAAAGAATGATATATTGGTCATTTCATAATTTTTAATTGAGAAAATAAGTGAAAATGACATTTTGCGCAATGAAATGTGAAAATAAGGGTGAAAATGTCAAAAAATAAAAGATAGGAACGTTTTACACAATAATAATGAAAGGTGGGGACGTTATGTGCTAATTATCCAATAAAAAAATATTGTTATTNTTATAATTGAAAAAATAGATGAAAATGATCTTTTGCGCAATGAAATGTTGAAATAATTGTCAAAATGCCAAAAAATGAAAGGTAGAGACGTTTTCAACAATAACAATGAAAGGTGAGGAAGTTATATGCTAATTACCCAAATGTAAAACTAAGAAATAAAAATCATATTACATAGTTCATCGTTCCCTAGCACAGAATTAACCTAGCCTAACATGATGGAAGGAAGAAAATCAGAAAAACAATAAAGAAACAACATCATCAATTGAATTCTTGGCTTTAATCTTCGCGTTGCGGTATTGTTCTTCGCGTTATTGGCTTTTTCTATGCTCCAAAAACTCTTTAAAATATGTTGTAATACGTCATCTTTACTTCTGGACAGTCCTGGGGTTTTAAAAGGTGCCCCAAAATGTGTTTCCATAAGAGTTGTATTCAAATTAGGAAACTAGAAAATTTTCCATAATTTGGCCTAGGCGGGCGCCCAGTAGAAAATGGAGCGGCCGCCTAGGCATAAAATTTTGCTCTTATTGTTGAGGCTTAGGGTCGGCGGCCAACTGGGCAGGTACCTACTTATAAAAATTCCGCGAATTTTCCTTTCAGCCATTTTCTTCATTATTTCTTCCATCTTGTTCCTCCACATCAAAGTACTTCAATTTTCGTAATCCCACTTTTACTCAAATGTATAGTAGTCCCC
>CAIGRP010110449.1:0-10984 GCA_903798385.1 Fraxinus cuspidata
ACGCCTGTTTGACACCCATTCTTTCAAAATATATTCTTTTAAAACTCATTTTAAACCACACATTTTTCAATAAAATAATATTTTTCATCACATCAATAACTTTTTCTTACTTTTTAACTACATATTTCTCATCATATTACTATTTAAAATACATTATTTCCTCTATAATATCCATCAGATACCCCCTAAATAAAACTTAGTGATCATAACTATAGTTAATTTCTTGTGCCTTTTGAATTGTTTTAAGTTGATGCAGACTGCCAATATCTTTCTTTAGTTACGATTGCAATCTTATTTTGACTTATGGCAGTTCATTCTTCAAATACACGAGTATTTGTAAATGTAAAATAGAAAATTATTTCAGGAAAATTAAATATAACAAAAGCATATGGAATCAAAAATCGAAAATTGAACTGAAACAACATGAACAAATTTTATTACAAGTTC
This sequence comes from Fraxinus cuspidata, assembly GCA_903798385.1. Lineage (NCBI taxonomy): Eukaryota > Viridiplantae > Streptophyta > Magnoliopsida > Lamiales > Oleaceae > Fraxinus > Fraxinus cuspidata. Next base: position 448 of record CAIGRP010110449.1, read on the forward strand.
TAAATGCGATGACAATAAGGGGAATGATGATCGGTGCAGGAAAACATTACAATCTACAGATCATCAAAATGATGATCTCGGTGCCGATTCTTCCTTCTATTCCCTGGACGAATACGACGACGTTTAGCACCCTTCTTGATACTCTTCTGGTTACCCTTCTTTACGGGCGATAACGCCGGCTCCTCAACTGGAATATTCCAAGCAAATTGAGCGAGAAGTGCAAGAGTTTCCTCATCAGAAGCCACTGGATTACTTGATTCAAACTGAGGAATTGAAGCAAGATTTGTATTTGGAGGCGGAACCGGAACATTCAAATCAAATTGGGCCATCGGAGCAAGAAACTCCCCAGGCGAATTCCCTGGACTGAAAGCCGGCGCAGCAGAACCCAAGCCGTTGTTATTGATTTCTTCTTCGCCGAGATCTTCAGAATGCTTGTTCAAACCAGTCACCAGAATGTCATCAATCCCGTGAACCACAGTTCTCGATCCAACAAAAAGATCCGGGTCTGAGATCCGAACCCCATCCACCATTACTCCAGTACTCCCATTATTCGAAATCACACTATCGTTTTGAGTTTTCCCAATCAAGACTGAGTAGTGAGGGAGGAGGGTATCAAGAAAAGAGGTGGAGAGGTTCCGCAGCTCGGCGAAAGTGAGGCGGCGATGGGGGATGACGTGGTAGTGGAGGGTGCTGACGTAGATGTTGGCGTCGGAGGCCATGTCGAGGGCGTAGAGTTGGGAGTCCTTGGGACAGAAGAGAGTAAACGACGTTGTGCTGTTAACATCATCAGCGGCGGCGGTGGTGAGGAGTTGGTATTGGAGGTCGGTGGTCGTAATTGCGTTGCTGAAGAGAGTATAGCCGCGGCTTCTGAGGGTTTTGAGCATTGATTCATGCTCTTGGAATGTCTTGGTGGAATCGATGGTCTTGGCCGTGGCGGTGGTGATGACGGCGGCGGAGCCAAGGAGGAGGAAAAGGAAGAAAGTGGCGTCCATTGGTAAAAGTGCAGAGAGAGTGAGGGTGCGAAAGCAATCTTAAAAGCCGTTATTTCAGTTGAGAAATTTGGCGCCTTTTTTTTTTTTTTTGGTTTTGGAGTGTGAATTTGATGAGGACAAGTTTACCATTGGGTTGGATAACTACCAATTGTATTCCGACATGTCATCATTTTGAAGATATCCATTTTGTTTCTTCTGTAAAATTATGGCCCACTTTAATTTCTGAAGGTACAACAATTTCGTTTAAATTTCTCAGATAAAAATATTTTAATATAAATATCTTATTAATAAAATATTAAGCCCTTGTTTGATGAGAATTCAAATCAGATTTTTAGTAAATTTTGATAGAAATTGATTAAATGTGTGGTTGAAAAGTTATGAGTCCCAAAAAATATATTTTTAAAATTAATTGTTGACTTTGATTTAAATCATCTTGATTTCAATTTTGTATCAAATAGAAACTAAAATTATCACTCATTTTTTAAGTTGCATTTGTTTGGCAAATTAATAAATGGTTTATTAATAGAAAATGAATAGTAGTAAATTCCATGAAATGTATGAATAAATAAAGTATTTTGGATTATTCACATTATAGAGTATGATGTCGATGAGCACTATCCATCTGGTTAAGAGTTCTTATAGCTCAGACACAATGACGCAATTATCAGGGACATGCTCTACCACTGAACTAATAGTTCGTCGTGCAAGCCTTCCACTAGGTGCCACCATGAAAAAAGCGATAGTAATTTCATTCCTCTTTTTTTTTCTCTCTCTTTTTTTGTCCTCGTGTGAACGAGTAGAAGTTATATGAATGTAATGTTTGACTTTAACTAAATAGAAGTGAAGATAGCACTTTTATTTGATGTACCGTATATTAAAAAATATATGGGAATTTTATTCAATAAGAAAATTAATTAATTATCAGTCACATTTCTTAAGAACCCTGATCCCCTTCCAACGAGATTCCATATAGTAGGAATCATCATCCTGTGCATAAACTCCACACTTGAAATAATGAGAGGTTCCTTCACGGCCAGGAGCTTCATATTTGAGAATTCCATTAATGTAAACTTTTACTTTACTGGCCTCAACATCATGAATTACATTCAATCTGAACCATTTATCATATACATTTGGGATAATAACAGGCTCCCTGTAGTATGAGAGCGAGCCATTGTAAACTCTGAGCATTAGGCTACTGGCATGAGGTGGGCTTGCTCCGAATACTTGCATGACGCAGACGCCTGATGTTCCACATGGTACATACCCAAATGCTTCGAATTGCCATACACCAGACGCGTAGTCATATCCCTGTCATGAAAGAAGAAAGTGTTTGTTACTGCTCTATACAGTTTAAAGTTTTAGATGACGTGGTTGACGTGCACGTTCAAAATATTAGAAAGAATATGTTTGAGCCACGTTATTTTTTTCATTATCATTCTTCTACTCATTTCCAATCATATATTCAATAAAATAATATTTTTCATCACATCAATAACTTTTCCTTCTTTTTCAACCAAATATCCATACCATCAAAAAAAAAAAGCATTCTGACATCGATAATGTACACCAAACAAGGGCTAAATAAGAATAAATGGAATTAGAAAGAGATAAAGAGAGTAGTTGTTTTACGCCTATAATTATCTCAGAGCGAGGTTTTTTTGGGCTATTTCGAGATAAAGGTTTGTCTGTAGAGAACACCCATAACTCATGAATTCCATTGATGATGCTGTACCTTTGTTCAACAGGCAAGTTATAGGGTTTTTGAATGTGATAAAAGGATGAATTAAATGGGAGCTCTATAAAGACATGAGTTGGATCATTTGACCATCCCCTAGCTATGTAACTACATAGTGAATAAGCTAGGCTCCAAAGAGCAAATTGATGAAGAGACTTCATCTAGCTTGACAATAGTCAACAAATGAAGTGCTATTGAGGATAAAATGACATTTGAGATGTTGTTTGTCTTATTTATACCCTAAAATAATCTTGGAGGGTGAAATTATTTTCTGCATATTTCCTCATATTATAGTCAAGAAGTTTGGCTTATTATGTTTCTATAACTGTAAATTAATGCTACCGATCATTGCAGCAGAACTCATATGTATCGTACATGCTCGTAAATATATCGAATGTGAATATATAACGAATTTGCGTATGCGGGTTGGTTTTAAAGACTGGATTGTGGGGTTTATCTGTTTCGAAAACCCACAATTTATGAACTCCATGTCCGAAGCTATATCGATCTCTGATCTTGGAGTACATCATAAGGCCTTTGAATTACCAAATTTGATTCATTTAGTGGGAGAGGAATAAACCCTTTTGTGGGATCAACAACAGGTCTCCAAGCCACAGCTCTGAATACTTTTAGTAGCAAAATTAGAGACAAAGTAATATAAAGAGGTTAAAAGGAAAGAGGAAGTCATGATTTCTTGGAGTAGAAAAAGAACAGGAAATCTTGAATAGCACAATTTGAGATAATTTTGGATCTAAAAACATGATTAATTCTAAAGAATAAGACAGTGATGTTAGGTATAATTAAGGGAATCTTGGACAAGACTGTTAACTACAATGATAAATTGAGAAAATGAATGTTAGGTATAAGAAACAAATGAATACAGTTAAGTTGGAAATTAGACCGGGGGGGTGGGGGGGTGGGGATAATTGCAGCATATTCGAATGACTAGATAAGAGTACAAATAAAAAAAGACAAGAGCATAAATATTACATATTACTATTGTAACAGTAGGAATATTCGAATGGGAAATTGCAAGAAACCTAAGTCACTCATTGTGTTCCAGGGAAAAAAAATAGAAGCCTTCATTTCACGAACTTTATAAATTAATTTATAAATAGTCAAATCAATTTATAAATGATTAAATTTCATTTTCAACCATTTGTTTTAATGGACTCATAAGTATTATGCATTAATTCGTCACTCATTTCTATTTACTTATAAATTAATTCGTTTATAAATTATCTCCAATTGGAAAATATTTTCACTCCGAATATATTTAATAATTGAAACTCTTGTAAGGGAAAAAAAATGAATGGAAAAAGAAAGTTCATTTTTATATCAAAGTCCTTACATATTCTTTTCTCCATATTTTAGTATTTTGGTGATTCCTAGTTCAATTCGAGCAATGTCTCCTCAAAAACTCTAGAACACATTCAAGTTAAAACATAAATTCATTGTACTGATTTTTTATTTTTTTTTGGTAAAATATGTTGATCATCAAAGAATGTTTTTAAGAATAAAAAGAAAAGAAAACAACTTTTTTTTTTTGGTTTGTTTTACCAACATCGATCAATTAAAACTTATTAGCGATAAAAAATTGTAACTTTATTGTTATGAAAACGCAGAATAATGATGTATTGCCGTTAAAAATATATTTAGCAACAATATATTCTGTTTATTCTAGTTAAAAATATGCCGTTTCTCATTTACTGTAAAACCCTTGCATTTATACAAAATAAAGGTGTTATTTTCTGAAAAAAAAAAAAAAAAAAAAAAAAAAAAACTATAGCAGAAAAAAGAAAGAAACACGATTTTCCAATCCAAAAAAAATTGTGGTTCATTTCCTGCACAATACATAAATCCTATATATTCATGTAACATGTATATAAATGCATTATAGACTAATAAACTTGATGTGGACCATGATACAATCGATTAACTATTATTTCTTCGTCTAACGTAGCTAACAATTACGTACCAACATTCATGTTTCTTCTTCAAGAATCATTGGTTCGAGTCTTGGACTACCACTATTCATGAATCCTTCTTCAATATTCATGACAAGTCTAGATTAACTACCAAAAGTCCCTCTTAAGCTGGATTTGTCATAGACCAAGCTTTTTCCTTAAACCAGGATGCTTCGCGTAAATCTAGTCTTCCATGTTGCAATATTTCACAAATGTTGAGAGCACATCCATTTGATGAATTTCCCATTTCGTCTAAGCTGTCATTGAAACAATGATAGTTTAGTTCACCGGACTTTTTCTCAAAGTGATCAAATTTCCTTTTCTTCTCTTCTTCAAACAATCTTTGTTTCTTTTCTTTTTCTAATTCAAACAGTTGAATCTAAAGCAGCTAGTTGTTAATCATGGAGTAACTTCTGGATCCCGTGCTTATTTTCCTGTTATAATTTCCTAATTTTTTTTTTTTTTTGAAAATCTCTAGATTTATTGCTCGACAAATAAAGGAAATTTTTTTATGGATCTTCATTCGCATTCCCTTCAACTTTCGCAATTCTTGCGAACCGTAAATATCTCTTTACAGATCTATAGATAATTATAAAAATAAAAAAATTGCATATTAAAAGCAGTAAATGAGGACAGAAAATTCCTGGTTGGTTAGAAATAACGCTTTAAGAACCAAGTGCTAAGTCATTAGTTGATTAAAATGTATATTTTGTACTCTTTTCTGGTTTCATTTCTATGTAGACTTTGTTCTATGTACCAATACCACAATCTGCAATAAAATTAGATTTTTTGTTGTTTATGATAGAAGTTTTTGAAATGTATGATTGAAAACTTGTTGGACCCATGCAAGATGTATAAAATTAGATTTTTTGTAGATTATGATAGAAGTTTTTGAAATGTATGATTGAAAAATTGTTGGACCCATGCAAGATGTGGTTAATATTGATTGTTTGACTTTGACTTGAATTAAAATCAAATTTTAATCCGAACAGGGGCATAGTATGCAATTTTCAAAATGACATAAAGACAAAATTGGTCACATGCCGTCCAAATCCCCTTATCAAATAGTTAAGATACATAAAGTGAATTTATTAATTGAAGAAGAAATATAGCATACACAGACAAATTCATCTAAAAAATGCTACGGATATATGAAGCAAGCAAAAATTAATCTTGAATCTCTTTTTGAGTAGCTTAATCCATCAGCGCATCGCAAATAATAATTTGACGAGTTTTCTATCAATAAATTGCTCATTCGAAATCAAAAGAAGATTAAATATTTTTAATTTTATAGTCCGTATATTCAATAAAGTAAGTCAATTTTATTCGACAACTAATTACATAAAAGAAGGGTAATTAAATATCAATCACTTCTCTTAAAAACCCTAATCCCCTTCCAACGAGACTCCATATAGAAGGAAGCATTCTTTTGTGCATAAACTCCACACTTGAAATAATGAAAAGTTCCTCCTAGGTCAAGAGTTTCATATTTGGAGATTCCATTAATGTAAATCCTTATTTTCCTGGTCTCCACTTCATGGATTACATTCAATCTGAACCATTTATCATATACTTTTGGGTAAATGACAGACGTGTTGAAGTATGTGAGTGAGCCATTGTTAACTTCGAGTATAAAGGATGTGTTATGAGGTAGGGTTGCTCCGAAAACTTGCATGACGGACACGCCCGACGTTCCACATGGTACATATCCATATGCTTCAAATTGCCATACACCCGAGGAGTAGGTGTATCCCTAAGAAGAAAAAGAGTCGAAGACCATTAAAATAGATAAGTACGTTCATGGTGTCCGAAAACAATTAATAAGTTTGTATATGTTGTGTTTCAAAATGATATATGCCTTGCACATACAAGTGAGCGTGTTGAAAGCAATCTAAATGAATAGGTATGATCATCGCTAACAATATAAACTTTTAGATTAGATAGCTCGACATAAAAAGAAAAAATGCAGTATGCGTATTATTGAATTGTATATCGACTCCATTCCACGCAAACTAAAATAACACAAGTTTTGCTATGTATGTCTTAATTCATGATATAATGTTCTTTAATATGTACATAGCTTTCAAGGACTCCCAAGGATATGAATATACTATACATGAGTCTTTCTCTATGAACAAGCACACATACTCTGTGTGTGTGAGAGAGAGAGAGAGAGAGAGAGAGTATTACGCTTATAATTATCTCGGAGCGAGGCCTGGTGGGACTATTTCGAGATAAAGGTTTATCGGTAGAGAAGACCCATAACTTATGAACTCCATTGATGAAGCTGTACCTTTGTTCGACAGGCAAGTCATAGGGTTTTTGAATGTGATAAAAGGATGTGTTAAATGGGAGTTCTTTAAAGCCATGAGTTAAATCATTTGACCATCCCCTGGCAAGGCAAACACATAATGTAAAAGCTATGCTCCAAGGAGCAAATTGATCGCGAGTTCCCATCTAGCTTTTCCCTGAGAATTCTCAATTGAAAAAAAGTTTGGAGGGTGAAATTATTACTGCACGTGTAACTTTCCGATCATGTTATAGTCACACAGTTTGGCATTTTATATTTTGTTTTAAGTGTTAGGTAAAGAAATTAACAAATGAAAGCAGTTAATTAGGAATTATTAATTAATCCAAGGGGGATGTATTGCAGCATATCCGAAGACTAGATAGAGTACAAATAAAAAAGAATGTAGTTTCTTCGCTTATTCAAGGCCCTGAATCATGATATTTTATTATCTTTTCGATAAAATTCCACCTAATTTTTGTTATATTATGTTTTGTAGGTAAAACTTTATGTTTAATGAAGAATTTGAGAAAATAATGCAAAAGTGGCGAAAAATGAAAAAACCTAAATATGAAACCTTGGCTTGGTTTTTGAGGAAAAACTTTTTCCCATAGATTTGGTGGGAAAAACTTTTCTAGACAACTTTTTTTTTAATTATTTTAACTATTTTTTGAAAACAAATTCTATTCTTTCAATGAATAATTTTCATGAAAAACAAAGACAAATGAACACCGAAAGATCCAAAATTTCAATATTCTCAGGTGGAAAATTATACCAATCAAACACAATTAATTAACAATTTCCAATTAATTAAGTTTTGGACAATTCAATTTCTTTCCACATAATTTCATTCTTGCAATTAAACGAACCATCGGAGTAGGGATGAGGATGAAAAAAGAGAGTGCACAAAGGGGAAGCAGAAAACAGTGAAAAAAAAATTGCGGCAGGAGAGAAAGAGAGAAAGAAGAGAAAATGAGGAAAAAAAGAAGAAAAGAAAGGGAAAGAAAACCAAAAAGTCAAAAAAGGCTGCCACGGAAAGAAAAGAGAGAGAGAAAAAAAAACCAAACGCGGAAAGAGAGAAAGAAAAGAGAAGATAGAGAAAAGAAGAAGAAAAAAGGAAAAAGGAAAGAAATTTCACGTTTCGTTAATTTTTGGTGATATCTTTTCACTTTTGACCATTTTATTTTTACAGTATAAATAACTAATTTTATATTAGAAAAAACAATGTAGTCGACTTGTGATCCTTTATTTTTATATTCAAGATTTCTGTGATTTATTTATTTCTGTGTAGGTTTTATTATGAGTTTAATGTATTAAATTACCTGATCAATAATTTGATGATTATGTGAGTCTTTTACGAATCGAGATGTGAGTTTGAGATTTAGGTCATATAGTAAAATTCGATAAATTAGTATAACATGTAGAGATACCTATACTGATTATTGTAAGCATAATATGAATTCTTAGGACTAGTGTTTCGTTTAACTAAAATTGATTCACATAGAAATATAGAATTTAATTAGTTAAATATACTTAATGAGAACTCGAGAAGGGTAAATTGAATACAATAGAAGAATTCGATCAAACACTATATTAGGTTATGAATCTTGAATTAAGAATTAAAGTGATCAATAGATGAAATTGTTATACCATAATATTCATCACATAATTGAATCTTAAATTATCTGTTGTTTACAATCTCTTTATATTTTCAGTTAGTTAAAAGTAATTAGGAAAAATAATCACAACCATCATAATTATTTACTTGCTTTTATCAAATATGAGTTAGAAAAATTACATTGAGAGATTCTGCATTGGAGTGGTTAGACGCCGAACCTCATGGAAGCAGGATGCTGCATTGGAGTGGTTAGATGACGAACCTCATGGAAGCATGACTACATGGTAAGAACAGATCAGAAAATTCTGCAATAAATTCTTCCCACCGGTGTAAGTAGCTAAAATTAGATTCAAAATTCAAACTTTCCAATTAAAAGGTGGAGAGAGCTATCACGAGGCATGGAACAAATTCAAAGAGCTGATGCGAAAGTATCTAAATCATGGAATCACAATAGGTAATCAAGTGCAATACTTCTACATCGGACTCTCACCGCTATCAAAATCTCATGTGGATTCCTCTACTGCTGGATCGATCTTAGGAAAATCAGCACAACAAACCTTGGATTTATTTGAGTTAATTGCCACAACACGTTCAATGTTTTCATCAGAAAGAGTGGTACCACCGAGTGTATTTGGGATGTATGAATTAGATAACACAACATCTACGAATGCACAGATAACAAATTTGACAAAGCAGGTAGTACTATTAGTAAAATCACAAATGAGAAGAGTACATGCAGGGATGTGGTCGATCATACGAAAACTGTGGAGCTAACCATTTGGCACAATTTTTTATGTCTATAGGCTTTCCCCATGAATAAGTCAACTTCATTTAGAATGGTTCCCGCAATTTTAACTCATATTTACAAATATATAACTTTGGATGGAGACAACACCCAAATTTCAGATGGTTAGGTAATCAACAAGGGAATGGTTCAAATAATGCCCAGCAGGAGAACAAACCAAGTTTAGAGGAGATGTTTCATCAATATGTGTGGAAACCAGACAAAGTATTCCAACAAATTAATACTAATTTTCAAAATCAACAAGCATCTATCAAAAAGTTGGAAACACGGATTAGTCAGATAGCTTAACAACTTACAGAACGTCTATGGGGATCATTGCCAAGCAATGCAATGACAAATCCTAAAGAGTAGATGATGGCAATAAGAGTAGTGGAAAACGATCATCTGAGGCTCCTATAGAAGTTAAAGCATATATACCTCCACTTCCATTCCCTCCAAAGACTTCAAAAGAAGTCAATGGAGGAAAATATTCATGCTATAACTACAAGGAGTGAAATACAATTATCAGAGATTACTGTAAAATGACAAAAAAAAAAAAAAAAAGANNNAAAAAAAAAAAAAAAAGATGATCAGGAAGATGTTGATGAAGTTATAATGGAGAAAAAATCTGAACCCGTCCGTCTCAATTGAGAATGAAGAAAGTATAGAAACATCTATTGTCAAGACACTAAGTCCTGTCAAGACACTAAGTCCGTGCCTCCCATTCCTTTTCCTCAAAGGCTCAAAAAGAACAAATAAGACACAAATTTTGAAAAATTTCTTGATGTTCTCAAGAAGCTTAAGACCAATTTCCGTTTATTGATACGATATTATAAATTTCAAGCTATACAAAATTTGTGAAAGAGATGTTGACAAAGAAAAGAAAACTCCCAAAGTTTGAAATTGTGGCATTAACGGAGGAAAATAGTGCAAGAGTGCAAAACAAATTGCCTCCCAAGTTGAGAGATCCAGGGAGTTTTATTTTGCCTATTTCAATTGGAAGTTCTTGTTCTATTAATACATTGTGTGAAATGGGTGCTAGTATAAATCTAATGTCATATAATAGTTTATAGGAAATTGATATTGGGTGAAGTCAAATCAACATCAATAACGCTACAACTAGCTGATGCAACAATTTTAAAGTCACGTGG
>CAIGRP010110452.1:0-28807 GCA_903798385.1 Fraxinus cuspidata
ATTTTCTGAAACTGTTAAAACTCTTGTGGTAATTGCCATGAACTGATTGGGCAAGTTACATTCTCAAGAGACAAGTATTTACATGTCTCGTTTTCCTCTTTTCTAAAACATATTAATTCATCCGAAAATACAGTTCTACTTTTCTGCATACAATTCGAGTTCTGTTTGCAGAATCTACTAGTTTTACCATTGTATCCTGGGAAGCAAACGCTCAAATTAAACTTCAAGCACGTACGGTGAGGGGGTGAATCTGTTTTAAGGAAACTGTGTTCGCAGAGGCCTCAGTTTGAAATTTATTTTACTACAATTTAAATTATTTGCTATGTTATAATATTGCAGTTAATAAAATTATTTGCTATATTCTTTCGATAAGTTGTTAATACGGTATATCTATTAATTGCATATACAGTATTTGTAAATTCATTAAGTTGCATATACGGTATCAGTATTGTATATACGACATCAGTTTTACATATACGGTATATGTTACATGTACGATATCAGTCTTGCATATACAATATCTGCTGCATATACGGTATTTGTAAATCCACTAAATTGCATATACGGTACCTGTTGTATATACGGTATCAATCTTGCATATACAGTATCTGTCTTGCATATATAGTATCTGATCTGCAAATACGATATATATCTAGTAAATACAATATCGGTACTACAAATACGTTATTTATGAATATTCTACTCGTTAAGTCGGTATTTATCCACTTAAATATACCGACAACAATTCTAGTATCATATTTGTTGCATACTATTAAACCACACAATGGACAACATTTGTTTATCTTTTTCTTTTTCTAATATTGTCAATTTTGTTATGGAAAAAAAAAATTACAGTAATGGAGAAAAATAAAGAAGAAGAAAATGATGAATATAAATCCAATAAAGGCTTGAATGTAAGATTATATCGTTATCCCAAAATGATATTTGCCTCCTTTACAATGCTTTTAAGGATTTAATGGAAAGTAATTTGTAAGATTAAACAAACCTTATGAAGATCACCAAAAGTAAAGTGAATCTTCAAATGAACAAGTGCAAAAAAAAAATTGATTATGTAAATGGACAAAATTTTCTTTCAAAAATTGAATGAATAATCAATAAAAAATTGATGTGCACAACAAATATTTATAGGTTTCAACAATCCCATAAGAAGGGGTTCGAAACTCAAATCAAGAGGTGCAATGATTCATCAATAAACCACCAGAAAATTTGAAAAAATCAGCCAACGGTCACATTTTATAACTATGCGACCACATATGATATAACTATGTGATCACATAGTTTTAACCTTGGCTGCCTCTGAATTTCCTAATTGCGCCTATGTGACCGCATGCATAGAAGGCCTACGCAGTCGCATAGGCCATTTTCATGGCATCGTTTTCCTTCTTTCATTCATCCATCCATAATTTTAAACAACAAGATCCCAACAATTTTTCACTTGTTCAAAATCAACATTAATCGTATAATCAAGTATCAACACTTATACATAAGAATTGGATATATTTAGATTTGAATCTAACCATAGTGTAAATCTCATAAACCATTATAAGAAATCCAGTAGTTAGAACGCTTTGAACCAGTTATTTCTCGTGACAATACCAATGAAATCACATACACAAATGTTAAATTTTCACAAATTCTTCTAACTCACTTAGTGCTAATATGGCCTTACACTTATCCATTTTCTTTAAACTTTTAAAGAAAGATAACTCCAACTCTCTAATGAGGGGGCACCATCTAGAAGTTCATATAGGTGAAGTTCTTCCAGTATCTTTGTTACTTTTAGAAATACTTGTACCTCGTATTGAATTTCTTTAAGAGTTTTAATTATAGCTCAACCCTCAAACAGTAACAACCAACACTGTTTACCAATGATAGAGTTTAATAAATTTAATAGTGTTGAAATCCATCAATCGAATGATTTATTAGTACCTTTTGAACCTAAATATACTTTTTTAGTACATTTTTGGTAGGTTGCTATCATTGGTGGATTTAATTAATGAGTTTCAACCCCATCCTACTTGATGTCAATCTTACTAATTCTCTTGTGAGAAATTTAGTAAATGAATCAGCTAAGTTTTCACTAGACTTAACATGTGTAAGAGAAATTATTCCATGCTTTATACTTTCCTTGCATACGCATGTCTTAGACTCATGTGTCTAGACTTTTCCATTATATACTTCGTTATAAGTTCGAGCAAGAGTAGCTTGACTATCACACAAGATAGTATTGATGACATATCATTTATGTCTAAAGGTATTTTATATAACAAATCTCTTAGCCACTCAGATTCTTTTCCAGTTTTTGCAAATGCTACAAATTCCGACACTATTGTTGAGTGAATAATGCAAGTTTGTTTCTTAAACTTCCAAGAAATTGCACATCCTCCAAGAGTAAATATCCTCCTGCATTTGATATCCAACTAGTGTCAATATATCCCTCCATTTTTTGGGAACTTTGTATATTGTAGTCCAAAGTTTTAGGTTTTCTTTAAATAACCTAAACCCTACTAATAGCTTTCCAATGTTCGAAACTTTAGATTGCTAGTAAACCTACTTAGTTTACTCACGGCAAATACTACATCATGTTTTGTACATTGTGTTACGTACATAAGACTTTCAATTGCACTTGCATATTCTATTTGAGCTATTGCTCTACTGCCGTTCTTTATCAATTTGATACTTAGATCTAACTGGGTAATAGTTTCTTTAATGTTCAAGTGTTTGAACTTATTTATCACATTTTTAATATAATGTGATTGGCTCAATGTAGAATCCCCAACTATCTTTTTTAACTTTGTACCAAGAATAGTATCTAATTATCCAAGATCTTTTATGTTAAACATGGAGGATAGAAACCTGTTCATTTCTTTGATATAGTCTATATTGTTGCTAATGATCAACATATAGACATATTAATGTGATTATATTATCATATAGACATATGTCTATCAAATTGTGATTAAAATGAGTTGACATTACTTTAAAGTCAAATTTTACATGCCACTTTTTAGGGGCTTGTTTTAATCCATATAAGGATTTGATTAGTTTGCACAATTTTATATTCATTTTCAGGTCGAACAAACCCTTCTAGTTGTTCCATGTAGACCTCCTTTTCGAGATCTCCATTTAAGAATGTCGTCTTTACATCCATTTGATGCTAGTGAAAACAAGATCCTTATCAAGGTTATACTAGTCACGGGTGCATATGTGTCAAAGTAATATATTCCTTCCTTTTGATGATACCATTTAGCTACTAATATAGCTTTATAGATATTGAGTGTTCCATTGGAATTATATTTCCTTCTAAACACCCATTTTCAACCAATGAATTTAGAACACTTTGGTAAATCAACTATTTCTCAAGTGTTATTTGAAATAATAGAATTCATTTCATTATTTATCACTTCTTTCCAAATTATGCAATCTCTAGAAGACATTGCTTCCTTACAGGTTTTATGATCACTTTCTACTTGAAAACAAAAGGAATTTTTCTTACAACATCATTCTTATCTCCTTCCACTGAGTAGAAAGAAATAAGTTGTGAATCCAGTTCATCTGATCCTAAACTTTTTCTTTTCTAACTCTCTTATATCTTCGATGTTCACTTTCAACATCTCTTGTAGATGTCTCTTCTTGTGATTCTTTAGAAGTCAGAATATCTAAATAAGTTTCATTTTGAGAATTTCTTGTTGCTAATACATTCTCAAAAAACTCCACATTCATTGATTCTATTATAATAATTGATTCTAAGTTTAGTAATCTACAGGCCTTGCTATTTAAATAATATCCCACAAAGGCACGTTTAATACCTCTAGAGCTTAATTTAGTTCTCTTATGATTCGTATTCTTGTAGTAAGTAAGACACCACCACACTTCGAAATAATTAATATTTGATTTTCTACCTTTCCATACTTCATATGGAGAAAGCTCATTATTTTTCAAAGGAATCATATTTACTATAGACAAGCACTAAATAAAGCTTCACCCTATAAGTTATATGGCAATCCAGAATTCAATAACACGGCATTTATTATTTCTAAGAATGTCATATTCTTTCTTTCTGCTAGACCATTTTGTTGTAGTTTTTGTGGTGCAGAACATTGATGTATTATTCCATTTTGTTCACAAAATATATTGAATTCATTACAAAAAATATTCTACACATCTATTGCTTCTTAGAGTTTTTTAGTTTCCTTCCTAATTAATTTTCAACTTCAATTTTATATATTTTAAATGCACTAAAAGTTTCATCTTTATGCTTTAACAAATATACATAAATATACTTAGAGCAATCATCAATAAAAATAATAAAATATCTATTACCACCTCTTGTTAGCATGCAATTCAATTTACATATATCGAAATGAACAAGTTCAAGTAAGTTTGTTGATCTTAATACACTATGAAATGACTTTTTATTATCTTTGATTTAACACATGTTTCACATTTTTCTAAGTTGTCAAATTCACATTGTATCAATTCACATTTAATCATTCTTTTCATAGTTCTAACTCCTATGTGTGCTAATCTATCATGCCATAAATTAAATAAATCGGTAACCTAGACAAATGATATATTTTTATTAGAATTATCCTCAAGAGTACAAAGCTTGACAATTCCTTCAGTGGAATAGTCATTTCCAACAAAGTACCCATTATAGGTTAGTATAAGTTTTTTAGATTCAAAAACAGATTTAATTTCTAGTTTTCCCAATAGGACTCCACTTGCTAGGTTTCTATTCATTTATGGTACATGAAGAACATTTGTCAATGTGATCTTCTTTCCCAAAGTAAAGATGATTTCCACATTTCCTTTGCCAATAACTTTTGATCCTCCTTCATATTCTTTTTGGATTTCTTGACCATCTTCAATGTCATGATAAGCATTGAAAATAGACTTATCAAAGCAAATGTGGATAGTAGCACAAGTACCATACCACAAGCCTGGAACTTTGCTTTGGATTGCATTGATTTCGCTCACCCTAGCAATAATCTCATCAATGGAATTTATTTGTCCTTCCTTCTTTAGTTGTTTCTTATGCCTATAATCTCTTGCATAAGGTCCCAATTTTCCACAAACATAGCAAAGTCCATTGGATTTGTTTTTGAACTTCCCTTGGTCCTTTTTGGGATCAAGAAGTTTCCCTTTCTTCTTGTACTTTTTGGAGTTATCCACATTGTCCATGTCACTAGCTTTTGAAGTGCCATCATACAAACTTTATGTCTTATCTCTTGCCCTTGACTCGTCTTCTATGTAAAGATTTTTTGAATATCTTCTAAGAAAAAATCTTTAGAATTGTAAAAAATTTTCTTCCTATATCATTTCCAAGAACCTAGGAGTTTAGCAATAATTGCTCCCATTCGAAAGGTTTCAGAAAGTTCGATCTTCACCGCTTTCAATTTGTTGATAATTATCTGCAATTTATGCACTTGAGGTAAGAAAGGAATATTATCCAGAAACTTGAAATCAAAATATTTAGAAATTTAAAACCTCTTCGTACCTTCCTTCTCGGCCTTATATTTACTTTCAAGTGCATACATGATCTCTTTTGATGAAGTGGTGTTGATGTAAAGATCATATAACCGATCTGAAAGAGCATTTAGAATGTGACCGCGATGTATCAATTCGTCACCGTGCCCTTTCTTTCTTTCTTTCTTTCTGCACGAATCTCATCAGTGTCTTCATCTGTTGCATCGAAAATTGGCTCCAATTTTGAATCAAGTATGTAGAAGATCTTTAACACCCTAAGGAGGAATTTAAGTTTGTCCTGCCGTCTTGTGAAGTTGGCACCATCAAGTATGTCCAAACGCACTAAGTCTTGATTCATCATTTTGATTGTAGCGAGTGTAGATTTTGTCTCTATCGTAGTAGAATGACAAAGATCGTTTGAAAATGTTATGAAAAAATGAATACAGTAATGGAGAAAAAAACAAAGGAGAAGAAAATGATGAATATAAATTCGGTACAGGCTTGAACATGAAGATTATATCGTTGTCCTCAAACGATATTTGCCTCATCTACAATGCTTTTAAGGATTTAATAGCAAATAGTTTGTAGGATTAAACAAGCCTTATGAAGATCACCAAAAGCAAAATGGATCTTTAAATGAACAAGTGAAAAAAAAAATTGATTATGTAAATGGACAAAATTTTCTCTCAAAAAATTGGATGAATAAAAAATTCGATATGCACTACAAATATTTATAGGTTTCAACCATCCCATATGAAGTGGTTCCAACCTCAAATCAAGAGGTGCAATGCTTCAATCGTTAAACCACCAAAATATTCGAAAAAATCCAGCCAACGGTCACGTTTAATAACTTTTTTTTATAGACACGTATGTATTTTACATTTAAGAGACGTGTCAAGAGTGGAGTGTCTTTTATTCAACACGTATTGGACGCTTAGACACGCATCTAAGATGTCATGCGGTGTATTGATGACTGCCACCAAGAATATTGGCTTTTCTGGAGATTTTTACACATTATTCATCTAAATCAACGTGTGTGTCAATAATATATTTCCATTCTTTTCACTTTCTCGATGCACCAGGGAGTGATATGAAGCACTTAATATTGACAATTAAACAAGTTTAGCATTTTCTCTTGTTTCCTGGTTTCACCAATTAACTAAACAGTGGCTCATAATCATAAATTCTGCTAACTGTCAAATAGTCACGAAAATTTCACTCTCCAGCAAATATGGGTTTGTTTTCACCTTTCCCATAAATCAAGCTCTACAAATAGTACATTCACAGGCCTAGCTTGTTTCAATAAGAACATTCAAGATTTTCCTCGATGGCCGAAGTTTCATTCATCTGTAAACGAACCGTGATCAGCACAAAGCCCGTGCAGCCCGGAAAATTCCGCCCTCTATCAGTTCTGGATCGCGTTATGGAACGCAATTACCTTCACATTGTTCTCTATTACCAATCTCCAGTGGAGAGGAATCCCGGAGAGCTTACTAAGAAACTAAGAGAGGCAAATGCTGAAATGCTTTCTTCTTTTCCTATAATTACAGGACGACTATTGAGGACTCCGGAAGGGCACTGGACAATCAAGTGCAATGATGCCGGGATGAGGATGGTGGAGGCAAGGGCGAAAGGCAGTGTCAAGGAGTGGCTGCAGAATTTGGATAGGGAAAAGGAGCTTCAACTTGTTCACTGGGAGGCAATGTTCCACAAGCCGTATTTTTGGTCGACGTTTTATGTTAAGGTAATGATACGGTTACAGAATTGAAACGAATATCTAAATTTGCAGCTAGACATGGATGAGAGTAGAGAAGTAGGAATACCAAATAAAAAAGAATTCAGACCACAATTGAGAGATGAGTGAGCAGTATAATTAGGATCCACCTAGATCCAACAAAAATGAGAAGTCTAATATTGTGTAGCTTATTGCACATACATTAATCTAAAATTTGCATATTCTTGTGTAATTCCATTCATTTTCCATCCCTATATGCAGGTTACTGAATTTGAAGAAGGTGGAATAGCAATTGGATTGAGCTGCACCCACCTGCTATCAGATCCTCCATGCGCCACCATGCTTATGAAAGCATGGGCAGACATGACTTTGGGCGGTAAAATGATCAATCCACCTTTGTTTCACCCCTTGCCCGGACGAAGACCGGGAAAAACTAAAGCCAACCACGAGCCTTGCGTGGAATTGATCGACCACTACAAGTCGTCTATAGAGATGCCAGTTCCAGTTTTTGACACAAAACAAGTAACCATAACATTAAGATTTGAAGACGAATTGGTTAGAAGCTGCATTACCCAAATTTCATCTAAAGAGTCGAGCCGGACACCGTTTGAGGCTCTGGCAGCACTGTTTTGGGTTGTAGTCAGCAAGGTGAAGGGAACAAAAGGCGGTCTAACTAACATGTCGATATGTTTAGACATGAGAAAAGTGCTAGGCCTCGACCGAGGCTTTTTTGGAAACTGTATGGTATACAACAAGGTGAATGGAGATGGTATAGAAGGCCATGAATTATGTGAAGCTGCAAATGCTATAAAGGAAGTTGTTAAGAAAATGGATGCTGACGGGATTATGGACTTGATCGAGTGGTTGGAAGCGAGAAACTGCCAGAATCCACCATGGATGAACGGTTATGATCTCACTTGTATCAATTTAGAGGACGTGGACTCGTATTCTGCCCTTTTTGAAGACAATGCTAGGCCACTTCGTGTCTCATATTACATTGAGCCCACTGTCGGAGAAGGGCAGATACTGATCCTGCCACCACCGGCAGGCAGCAGGGATACATTCAGCCGAGTGGTTATGATCACGCTACCAGAAATTGAAGTAAACAAGCTTCTTGAAGATGCATTAATCCAGGAGCTTTCCCCAACCATTTTGATGGGGTCGAAGAAAATGCATTCTTGAATAAGTTCCAACACAAGTTTATGAAATAAAACTGTTCTCATCTTATGCATTAATTAAACCTTTAAATATTGAAATTCAACCCATCTTTTCATTTAGTCGAAAAAATGGTGAAATAAGAAAATTAGAGATAAAATGTAGTGCTGATATTATGATCTTATGATACATTTAATGTGTTCAACAAACAGAGCTAAAACAGAAAAGTACACCAACATGTGTTTATCTGAACAATCATATCAAACATGTCTTTGAATATATATCTCTATCAAACTTAGGTATATGCATATTTTAGATAAAATTCACTCACAATATATGAGAAACCATTCAAAAATTGCAAATGTACCACTCCAGCGCCCGTAGATAAGTTGCAAACTTTAAACAATCTAAAATTTCCTTGTACAAATATGTTCAGATCACCGTAATAAACATTTATGAATATTGCAAATAAGTAATATCTTTCTTCCAAATTGCCTACTTAATGCTAAGTAGGTTAACAAGATTCACGCAAAAGATCACATGCCTATAGTCAAGTCAAAGTTAACATTAGTGAGAATGTCACAGAGAAACAATTTAGAGAAAATCTGAAGT
The DNA here is from genome assembly GCA_903798385.1 of Fraxinus cuspidata. Taxonomy (NCBI): domain Eukaryota; kingdom Viridiplantae; phylum Streptophyta; class Magnoliopsida; order Lamiales; family Oleaceae; genus Fraxinus; species Fraxinus cuspidata. The sequence continues at coordinate 8,993 of CAIGRP010110452.1, forward strand.
GGAAAAAAGCAACCTAAAAAAAGGTACGAGAGCCGCATATGTTACAGTTGGACAATACATCCTCTATTAACTCAACATCAAATGAGAACGGAAAGTAAAGATTTAGCAACGGAAGGAAATTACATAGAGGGAAAAAAAACCTCGTGTCCATCTCAATCTTCTAGTTTATTTAAGAAGCTTTGTAACTCCTTCAAACCTTCAGCTTAAATGCTCCTGTGTATGCGTCCACGAGAAGCAACCAAGTTTGGAGGCGGTTGTTGTTGAAAATACACTACAACCACGGCTAAATAGTCTCCACTGTTTCTTTTCAAATCCTCGTCAACGAGATCCTTGCTACACTTCAATGGATCGTTGTGTTCTTGTAATCATCGACGGGCAAAGTCAACAGCATTTGACTCAGGAAAACGTCCCATATACCATCACAGCCTATGATGAGGAACTCATCTTCTGCTGATAGTTTAGTGCTCATGACTTCCGGCTCCGCACTAAGTGGTCCACCATCCATTCGTTTCAATCCTTCCATGTGCCAATCTCCTAAAGCACGAGCAACATTTAGCTGTTCATTGAGATATCCATCGTAAACTGATAAACCTCCCATAAGGTTCACTTATCAGAGGCACCACAAGAAAGGGGTGTAATGGGAATTGGAGGGAAAAGTAGTTGTTATGATGAGATAGGGTGTAGTTGTTGAGGTCATGTTTGTTAGTAGTGAATAAATAGTGGATAGTAGGATCTAGAAGGCATTCAGCAAGTGTGACAAATCTGAATCAATGGGTAGCTCTCGAAACCTGCCTTGCTTTGTTCTTCCTTCATTCTGTTAATTTTCATCATTCAAGTCAATCAAATAATCACTTCATCTCCATATGTGTGTTACAATTTCATCTTATTATAAGCTCAATTTCATCACTAAGGCAACTATTTTCATTGTGTTCTAGCCGAACCTGCCAATTTGGTATCAGAGCCGTGAAATTCTGGGAATCGGATGCCAGCTACTCGAATGGACAGTCGAATTGAAGAATTGGAGAACTCAGTCACACGAATCCAACCTTGAGTGCAACCGTTGTAGAGCTGAAGGGAGATATTGAACATTTAAATGGGAGAATGGAAACGGAGCCGGAAAAAAATTAATGGAAGGCTCGATGTTGGTCTCGCGATGGGCAAAGTGAGTTGAATGAGGGGCTTCAAACCATACTAAAGATGTTAAAAGGATTCTCAGTAGATCCACCGATCATATCAAGAGAAGGAAGCAGAACGAGATCAAATACTTCCGTCGACAAACTGTATGAACCGGAACCCAATTCTTCGGAGAAGACAGCCGCTACTTCTATTGAAGGCAATTACCGTAAATTGGAGTTACTGCTGTTTAATGGAATGGATCCGAACTCATGGATATTCAGAGTTGAAAGGTATTTCAGTTTGGGAAAATTTTCGAATGCTGAGAGAGCTGTTGCTGCTAGTGTGTGTACGGAGGAAAATGCCTTGTCCTGGTTCCAGTGGGAAGATGGAAGGAGACCCATGGGAAGATGGAAGGAGACCCATACGTAGTTTTAAAATTTTTAAAACTATTTTCAAAAAAATTATAATAAAAACAAAACAAATTAAACAAAAGGAAATTATTAAAGTTAAATAAAGAATATAAATATTATTTAATTAAAATTGAAAAAAAATAAATTTTGTTATAAAAAAAGATTTAAAAAGAATTTAAAATTAAAAAATATTATTTATAATATGAAGAAAACAATTAAGAAATTTTAAAACTATTTCCAAAAAAATTATAATAAAAACAAAACAAATTAAATAAAAGGAAATTACAATAGTTAAATGAAGAATATAAACATTATTTAATTAAAATTGAAAAAAATAATTATCATAAAAAGATGAATTAAAAATAATTTTATATTGAAAGGAAAATAAAGAAAACAAATGACTAAGCCAAAATGGCAAGAAATCACCATTTTGGGTAAAAATAATGTATTAAATTGCAAAATACACACATAATTCACTACTACACGCAATAATCAACCTAATTAATGAAGAATAAAAATCATACTTAACAATTTAATCCACAAAATTTTAAAACAAAATTAATGAAAAATTGATCTCATAATTTCAAAAAAACTAACATCGTTGAAGATAATTGCCAGATTGTGTGATGGTCGGCGTTGGGTTGACTATGAATATGGCTTCTTCGACTAGATTCCAACGGTTAGACTGTTTGAGTTTTTTTTTTTAAATTTATTCTTTCCTCTCCATTCAAACACTTGGTTGAAGATAATGATATTTTTGGGTTTGATATTTAACTTAAATCATTTTAGTTTTTAAATTTTTTTTAATGGTCAAATGCCATTATGAAAATGTGGTCGGGTCAAACGGTCATTTCCTTATATTTCATCACAAATATATGTAAGTATATAGAGAGAGAGAATCAAAGTGGTATAATGGTGCCCCGAGTTCAACTTTGCGGATCGGGTTTGTGAAAATTTGATGTCATATTTATATTAGAGGAGAGATGATCATGTAATATGGTACAGAACTTTAACTTAAATTTTATTTTCTATCATACATTTTAATATATTCTCAAATATTGTCTATTACTCATTTTTATCAATTTATAAATTCTTCCAAAATTGAAATTTAAAATTACATTCGAATTTCTTTATTTCAATAATTTTTACCGTCTTTAGAGTGCCTCTAATTTTCATGTTAGTGAAATAGTTTAGCGTGTGTTTGACCACCGTTCTATACCAATTTTTTCGAATCAGTTCTCAACAATTGTAGCCCTAGGTTAGACAAAAAAGGATTGTTCCTCTGACAATTGCTGATGCCACATGCTAAATAGCCTCTAAGATGCATTTTGAAATTTTTAAGGGGTTGTTTTGTTTGTGTTTCAATTTTGTATTTTTAGTTCTGTATTTTGAGTGTTTATTTTGAAATTGTTGAAAAATGTGTTCTTTTTAACATTTTGAAAAATAGTTTTGAAAACACCCAAACGCGTTTTGGAAATTCTCACTTGATTATAACTGAAAACACTCAAAACGACTAATTTGTCGTTTTTTGTTTTCTTTAAGAAATTTTAACTTTTTTTCAAAAACGAGTTTTCAAAAATGAGAAAAAGAACGCGTTTTCACTGTTTTGAAAAATCGAAAACAGAAAACGATTTGAAAATGATAAAGAGAACATGCCCTTAACTTTTCATTTATGCCCTTCAATTTATGGTTGGTGAGAATGGAATGGTAGGATTAAAATGGTGGACGGTAATGTTGTAATTTTGAATTGCATCTGAGGGTAAAATAGTCCAGGAAGGCTCAACTGCATTATCCACCTTATATCCATCCTCACAAAAATTTGACTTCTTGTAACGTGTTATCAAGCATGTACTGTAGGAAAATGAGATGTAGTATAAAAAACTCATTAAAATGAGTATCAAACGGAAGCTTAATATACTTACCTTCACATTAAAATTTCCATCAAATAGATAGATAATAAAATTCTTTAATAAAAGGTTCGAAATCCATGAAGGGAAAATTGAAGACTTCACATTAATTATAGGAAAAATTGCACCGGAGGACTCAAATGTTTCATTTTGTTTCAAAATAAGCTTTAACCTTACATTTTTGCGAAAGTAGTCCCAAATCTTTAACTTTCACGACAGCTAAAGTTCATTTAAGAAATTACATCCACTTATTCGTTAGTCAATCCTTACATTGAATGTTTGACTCAAAGTGACAAATAAAATGATGGGTAAAATGGTACATTTATATTTTCTATAGTAAAATCATTATAATAAAAAAAACCTTGAACTCATCTTCTCTCACCCCAACTCCTAGACCCAAAATTGGAAAAATCGGTCACCGTCCACTGTCGCCACCACATACACCAGTGGGCCGGGCAGCATCGTGTTTGTAGAGGGTAAACTTCATGCCATCATGCAATAAACCATCACCTACAAAACCTTACTAAGTCAAACCTCCACAACACCGATGTTGTGGCCACAACAATGGAAGAAAGAGATGGAACTACGACTACCACCTTCATTCAACAGCACCACCACTTATACCACAACAATTGCGGAATCCTAATCCTACTCTAAAAAAAAAATCAATAATTTTAGCATATTGAGCGTCTTAGTCTTGCTACATTTTGTATTTTTAGCATTACCATCATCATTATTTTTCTTCTTTGGTCGACTTCTGTTTATGTTGGTTTCTATTACTATAGATTTGGTTCTCTTTTGAGGTATTTCATTGCAGGATTGCATGCTTTTGGTTCAATTCTTGCCTCTTTGATGTCTTTTATGGGGCATTTCTTCGAACGCATATGTATTTTTGGCTGAATGCTTGAATTCCTGCCTCTTCGAGAGTAATGTTTCATCTCTTGATTTCAGGTCGGAGATAGTTCATCCATCTTAATCTGCATCTCTTCCCACATCTTAACAGCCCTTTTACAGTAGAAACATTAGCATAAAAGTTACAAGCCGTCGACTAAAACTATTTGTTGTTGTCCAGTATCGTATACTAAGCATGACTTTATAGTGCTTATTTTAGTCAACCTAGTATTGAAATTAATGCAGAAAGACAATCACTAAGAATACAACATAAACTAGATCTAGACACGATATAATCAAGACCAGAATGCAAAATTCATGACCAATGAAGCCACATGAGAGAGAGAGAGAGAGACAGAAATTGCTCATATTATCAACGGTACCACCTGTTAAGGGATAGAATTTCACATCTAATAAAGATGTAAAGATAAACCAACTTATAAAGGATTGAGTTACTCCTCTTAAAAGGTCAACCGTATTAAGAGGAGTAACTCAATCCTTTATAAGTTGGTTTATAAATGTTTAACAATAATTATTTTAGTAAATGAATGTTAAGGAATATAATCTCACATCGAATAAAGATATAAACATAAACCAATTTATAAATGATTGGGTTACTCCTCTTAATAAGGTTGACCTTTTAAGATGGAATCTCAATTCTTAACATGGTATCAAAGCCTGTTAAGCTCCAATGAGCAATTCGATCTAGTTAAGACACCAAAAGTGAGCATACGAATTTCAAAATTGGTCTACTTAAACGAGCAACCATCTTACGAGGGTATGTTAAGGGATAGAATTCCACATCGAATAAAGATGTAAACATAAACCAACTTATAAAGGATTAAGTTACTCTTCTTAATAAGGTTGACATTTAAGATGGAACATCAATTCTTAACACCACCAACACGAAATTATATGGAGAATGCATTATGTGATTATCATCCTTGCACATCCAACCCTCTAAATATGGACGGATACGACCATATCTTTCTATCAGTGTTTCTTTATGCTTAGTCAATTTTATTCGTGTGCTGCTACAAGGATTTCAATTCACTTTTTGATGGTGCTATATATTTATAACGATTTGTTGTTAAATAATTTTGCTATAGTCCTATCATACAAAGTGTTACTGCATTCCATGCTAGGACTCATGTTAGTGTGGCGCATTCTTCCTAAATATTTCTCAATAATGAATTTAGTCTAATTTTCGTCTCTCCAATTGTAATCTTTATTAGCATGTTTAGTAGCACTCCCAAATATTAAGAGTCTGTTTGAACCCCATTTTTATTGAAGAATATATTTTGAAATAATAGATTGATTGAGAATGTATGATTAAAAAATAATGAGAATTTTTGAGTTTTTGTCTAATATTATTATTTAAGAATGTGTGGTTGAAAAGAATAGAGAAAAAAATGTATTTTGAAAATAATGGGATCAAATAAATACTAAAGATATGTTTAGTAATGAAAATGGTATACCCCAAGTCCAATCGATTTATGTTATAAACATTTTAAATATGATTAATGCATTTTATATTTTGGCGAAATCTATTATGTAATTGAATTTATTTTCTAATTATTAAATTAATAGAATTCGAAAATTCAAGTTTTGGTAACTTGTTAATCACAAAGAGTTGTGATTGTGAGAGACAAATTACATATGGCTGAATCTTAAATTATCCATGGTCGTAAGAAATCATGAAATACAGATATCGTTATTACGCTAGATCATTACATGTCATTTCTTACTTTTGAATTGAATAGGTGATCTCACAAGTAAAATATAGTGACATTTAAATGACCACGAGAGGTTTTGTTAAAGAACAAAACATTGTAGGCCCACTGAAAAGATTTCACATGGATAACTATCTGAGTGTCAGCGGTTAATTTCTAACTTGGTAGTGAAATTGGTCTTTCGACTTAAGGTCATCATGCCTTGTGTGGGGACAGTCATGCTTTGTGTTATTGGATGTTGCTCTATCAAGAGTCGCTAATACGATATCATTGGGCTACGGCAAGAATCTTATAAAGGTTGTAAATGATCAATAGATAATTCGTCACTCTTAAATAGTGAAAGATTATGATCTACATTTAATTCGGTTAAATTGATAACAAAATCATTGGTCAAGGTGTACTCATAAGTTGAAAAGAGTTTTCGACTTACATTGTCTTATAGTGGGATAAAAGATATGATTAATAATTGAGATTGACATACTTCATATCTCGTAATTGCTTGGATCGTATTCACAAAGACATTATAGTTTCACGGTAAACGAATAAATTTGATTTTGTCATACCACGTGATATTTCTCATCACATGTGTTATCCTGACATATCGCTAGATGTCAATTTAGGATGACGAAGGTGAATTAATTAATTTAGGTAAATTAATAATAAATTAAATGGTGTTTTAATTTATCTTATTTCGATTATATGAAAATAATATTTCATTTCGTTAGGTATCGTGATCGAGAATTTAATATGTCGAACACAAAAGGAGAACTAGAAGAATAAAATATATTAATTAATTAATTTACAAGTGTTCAACAATTAATTTTTTAGTTACTTATTAGTGAGCCAAATTAATTAACCAAGTTAGTTAATTAACGGGCCATGCTTAATTAAATTAATTAAAATTTGGACTGGATTAAATTTAAGTGTCGGGACAAGTTCACTTGTACTTTTATTAATAAGTTGCTAAGGTTTGAGAAATCTTACAACACAATTATTATTTTGCTAGTATAGGAATAGAGAAACTTCGATCCTCCCATTCTTGTTCCATGTATGAATTTTCATTGGATATTAGATAATTGAACAGCTATGGATTGCAAATCGTGATTATTCGTGTTCAAGATACGCAAAAGAGTTTGCAAAATTCAATATAAAGGTATAATTCATGTCACGGTTTCTATTTAAACACAAAACAGGTCTTTAGTGGGAGTTGAAATTATTTTTATTTCCTACTGTACGTAATTAAGTAAAATCCCAACAAGAAGGGGTGGATCCAGGAATTTTTTGTGCACGAGCTAAAATATAATTTAGTAAGCCGAGAAGGCAACAAAAATAATTCATAATGCCGGCAAGGCAATAACAACAAAAATTATGCCGACAAGGCAACATTTTAACAAAACAACTTAGACAAGTAAACGAAAACTATCAATTAATAATGCCGGCAAGGCAATAACAACAATCATTGTGCCGGTAAGGCAACGTGTCAACAAAACAACTTGTCCTACAACTTTAATGGTATTGCTCTAACAAAAATTAAAATATAATTTAGTAAGCCGGCAATTGTCCTTGCACGGTTTCAATATAATAGAGTAAAGACGACAAAGTTTCCATTTGGTTTCCTGCAAGTCCCAAGAAAACTGGTTGAAGTCCTTGTATATCACCGATACTAAGGCAACCTCATATCGAGGGGATACGATAGATTTTCTCAAATTTTATGCGGGAAATTGCACAAATGTAGAACGAGTTTACCAGCAGACAAGTTACAACTACCATGAGCAAAATTTGCATAAGAATACTGATTCAAAGTAGTGGAATTATTCATTATAGCTTCAAAAGCTGATTTTTCCAACTTCCACCAACAAAATGCATCAAACTGCACGAAGTTTGGCAGTGCACATTGAGTACAAAGTAACATCTATTTTTCACGAATTTCTGCTACCCAATTGCTGATTTGCAGCTTCAAGACAAGTTAGATAGAAGAGTAATGCTAATAATAAAAGCACTGGAAACCCCCAAACTCCCAATTGTGTACCAGGCTTCAGAAACAAACACCCACCCAGCCACTCCCATAAAGTAAATGATGGCAACTGACATGGTAATTTGGCGATCACTTTTAAGCCTATACATACACAGAATATATAGAGATAGAGAGATAAGATTTTACCTAAAAGATATGAATATTCTATCTTCTTATCAAAATCCAAATTTTAAGACCAATGGGTTTGAGCAATTTTTCTCATGAATTTTTTCTCACAGGTTGGCCGGCGAAGACGAGTAATGGTGAGGGAGTCAGGGACGGAGGTCGGGAGAGAGTCAAGAGACGGGAGGAAGTATTAGAAAGAAATGGAAGAGAAATTAGAAATTAGGTTTTGATAATTGGGTTTGAAATTTTGATTAGTTGGCCGGCGAAGACGAGTAATGGCGAGGGAGTCCGGGACGGAGGTCGGGAGAGAATCGAGAGACGGGAGGGAGTATTGGAAAGAAATGGAAGTGAAATTAGAAATTAGGTTGGATAATTGGGTTTGAAATTTTGATTGATTATTTAAGTTTAACATTTTGCTTGGGCCAAAATCATAATGGGATTTTCAATATATTTTTTTGGACATGGGCTGAGCATATTACTTAGTGGGCTAAACAAAAAAAGGGGGGAGGGGGAGTAACTGGATCTGGGCTTGGGCGAGCACGAGCTGTAGTCCGGGCCAGCCAGTGCCTGGATCTGCCCCTGCCAACAAGTAATATTGAACAACATTATATAAAAAGAAATAATAATTAAAATTATATTCATTATACTATAAATCTTCATCAAAGTGCCTTTGATAAATTTATTAGTGTAGCAGTTTAATATTGGTTGCCTTTTTAATGCATTTAAGGTTGGAATGTCTTCTTTTCCTTTGTGTTCCATTTTTATATCAATAGATAGTGAGGGTACAATAAGCCATGTTTGACACACATTTTTTCAAAATGCATTTTCAACCACACATTTTTTTAATAAAATAATATTTTACATCACATCAATAACTTTTCCTTATTTTTTAACCACATATTTCTCATTATATCACTATTTAAAATATACTTTTTCTCAAAAATATCAATCAAACACCCCATAAAAACCCCCAAATTGAGTTTAAGGGGAGTTCCCGCCTAATCTTTAATAATTTCTTAGGTTTTAACTTAAGCCCGCGTTGGACAAAAGTAAATTAGAAAAAAAAGTTTAAAAATAATGGTTGTCAAGCAGGGGCTAAAAATGAAGGGGGTGGATAAGCTTGAGATACACAACTCTAAGCCCCTTTTTGGTGGCCATTATTTACCAAAAACAAAGTTTTGAATAATGAGTTTCTGAACTAATGCTTTCAACTGTTGTATTTGAAGCAAACATGGTGGACAATCTGAGAGAATGGTTCGTAGATACTGGCGCTACTTGTCATATTTGTATTAATAAGAAAGTGTTTTCATGTTACACTCCTATTAATGGACGAAACTATTCATGGGCAACTCGGCAACATCAAAAGTTGTTGGTTTAGGTAAAGTAGTGCTAAAGATGACATCGGGGAAATAAGTAACACTCATTGATGTGCTGCATGTTCCCGATATTCATAAAAACTTGGTATCTGGAGCATTGTTAAGCAACAATGAGTTTAGGTTAGTATGTGAGTCTGACAAGTTTATACTCACCAAAAATGGCATGTTTGTGGGCAAGGGGTACTTAGCCAATGGGTTATGTAAAATGAATGTAATGCATGTACTTCGTAATTTTAATATTAATAAAAAAATCTTCTACTTACATGATTGAGTCTTCTAACATATGACATGATGGTTATGACATGTTAATGTTAATACTTTACTTAAATTAGTAAGTTTAGATTTATTACCTTCTATTTCATTCGATCAAAATCATCAGTGCAAAACATGTTTAGAGGCTAAATTAGCCAAAACACCGTTTCATTCATTTGAAAGGAACTCGAATTCTCTAGAACTAATTCACAATAATATTTTTTATTTAAAGTTTGTGCAAAATAGTGGCGGTAAAAATTATTTTATTACTTTTATAGATGATTGCACAATGTATTGTTATATCTATTTGTTAAGGAGCAAAGATCGGACCTTAAAAGCATTTAAACAGTACAAGAATTAGATTGAAAATCAACTAAACGAATGAATAAAAGTTGTCCGCAATAACAAATGTGGAAAATATGGAGCACCATTTGAAGAAGTTTGTTTAGATTTTGGGATTATTTATCAATCTACAGCTCTTTATTCACCTTAGTCGAAGGTATTACAGAACACAAAAATCGTAATCTGAAAGAAATGATAAACACTATGTTGATTAGTTCTGGTTTACCTCAAAATAATCATATTCTAAATAAATTACAACACAAAAGTAGGAACGAAACTCCTTATGAGTTATGGAAATCTCATAAACCTTCATACAAATACTTAAAAGTGTTGTGGTGTTTGGCTAAAGTAAAAATACCAAAATTTAAACAAGTTAAAATATGCCATAAAACCATCGATTGCATATTTATTAGAAATGCTAATAACAGTAGTGCTTATCGATTCCTCATACATAAGTCTGACGTTCCAGATTTACATGAAAATACTATCATTAAATCTAAAAATGTTGTAATTTTTAGGACAATTTTCTTTGAAATGATAGGGAAGAGATAAGTTCGCAAAAACGAACTAATGTTAAGACGTAGCAAAAGGATCAAAATATCTACATCTTTTGGTCCAGATTTTTTAACTTATGAGTTAGAAAATGAACTTAGAACATTCAATGAAGCAATGTCTAGTTCAGAAGCTTTCTTCTGGAACTATCAATAGTGAAATTGATTTTATTATGCAAAATCATACATGGAAGTTGGTGGATCTCTCACCTAGTAACAAACCGTTATGTTGTAAATGGATTTTTTTTTTTAAAAAAATTAAAGGTTGATGGATCAGTTGATAAATATAAGGCCAGACTGGTAGTTAAAGAATTCAAACAAAAAGAACGTCTTGATTTTTTGATACATACTCGCATGTGATAAGGATAACATCTATTAGAGTATTAATTGCAATCACAACATTGCATAATTTGGAAATTCATCAAATGGACGTCAAAACAGCTTTCTTAAATGGTGAGTTAGAAGAAGAAATTTACATGGAACAACCCAAATGGTTCATTGCTCCTGGATAGGACAAGAAAGTGTGTAGGTTCGTTAAGTCGTTATACGGGCTAAAGCAAGGACTAAAATAATGGCATTCAAAATTTGACAAAATTATGTTGTAAAATATTTTTAAGTTTAACGAGTGTGATAAATATGTTTATATTAAAACTACATCTAATGCATATGTAATTGTATGTCTATATGTTGATAACATGCTAATTATGGGTAGTAATTGTGATATCATAACAACTACTAAGAAAATGTTGACAACATTTTGATGAGAAAGATATGAGTATTGCATATGTAATATTATGAATTAAAATTCTTAAAACATCTAAGAGACTTGTTCTATCTCAATCTCACTATATTGAGACTGTATTTACAAAGTTTCATATATACGATGAAAGTCCAGTTAAGACTTCGATAGACTTAAGTCTACATTTGGCCAAACATAAAGGCGAACCCGGATATTGTATATGCAATGAATAAGTTTAGTAGATTTACAAATAATGACCATTGCAAGGCACTGATAAGGGTTCTTAGATATCTACGATACACCTCAAATATTGGATTACATTATACTAGATATCCAATTGTATTAGAAGGATATAATAATGTTAATTAGATATCAAATACAAAAGACTCAAATTACTATCGATGGTGCGACCGTATTTTGGAAATCTTCTAAACAAACATGTATATCTCAATCCACAACTAAATTTGAGTTCATAGCTTTAAATAAAGTTGGAGAGGAAGCAGAATGATTTCGTAATTTTTTAGAGGATATTCCATGTTGGCCTAAATCTTTGTTTGCAATTAGTATGCATTGTGATAGTCAATCGGCTATTGGTAGAGCACAAAGTAGTATGTATAATGGTAAGTCTCGCCATATTCTTCCAAAATATAATAATGGTGTTATTTCCATAGATTATGTAGAGTTTAGAGAAAATCTCGCGGATCCGCTTACCAAAAACTTACTAAGAGATCAAGTATACGACAAATTAAGGAGAATGGACTTAAAGTCTATTAGATAAGAATCTTTGCAATGGTAACCGAACCTTGCTCATTGAGGATCCCAAAATCTTGGTTAAATGGGAGAACTAAGTTATGAAAATTCAAGAAGCACTTCGGAGTTAACTCTTATCCATTCCTACGATAAGAAAGTGCTATCAGCAGAAAGTTCTAGGTTAAGTTACTTTTAATGATTCATATATCTTGGACATCTAAGTGGGGTATGGTTGTTACTCTTAATATGAGATCACCTCTACAAGTGTGAAGTGTGGCCACTTCTATGAGAATGTTTCAAAGGCTTGAATTCTCTAAAACACTTATGAAATTCAAGAACTGTTCAGTGCCAAAATGAACACAATAGTGAGAACTCGAAAATATTAGGAAGGTTATTGTGTTGATATTATTGTATTGCTTTATACCAACGGCTAACAGTTCAAGACACGCATTCACTATTTAGCCAAGTAAATCCAATAGTATTTTACTATGAAAGGTTCAAACCCATAAGGTACATATCCGGNTGTGGGGGATTGTTGGAAAAAAATGTCGAGTGTGTTTTACTCTATGAGTAGATTAATATAATGTATTAATTTTCTTAAAACTAATTTAGGGTGAATGAAAAATTAAACCAAAAGATAACCACTTGAACTTGAAATAAATTGGTGGAAAATTGGAAAATAACAATCCCACGTAGGAAAACTAGAAAAATAGAAACCACTTTGTATTATTCAAGTTTGGGACTTGGGTTTAGACCCTAAAGGGGCACTAATAGTATTTGAAGGGGAGAGAACCTAGGTACATGTTAGTAGGTTGGGTCAAAGCCCACACACGCGCGTCGTCGCAGCAGTCCGATCAGTCAGCTCGACATGGACACGGGTCGTGGTCATGGGCTTAGGCCAAGTTGGTATATATTTTCTGGTAAAACAATTTTTGAATTATATTATTTTATTATTATTTAAAATAATAATATATTTATTTATATTATTTATTTTTTTCCCTAATTTTCTATATACGACACGTGGCTTCTTCTAGAAATTGGCGGTTAACAGTTAAACTGCCGTCCAAACGGGTTGTGTCTGTTGAAGACACAACTTTTCGGCTGTTGTGTCTTTTGGACACAACTTTTCAACTTCTATATAAGGTCTCAATACCCCGAATTTTATTCATTCCAAAATCAATTCTAATTTCTCTCTCTTGAAAATTATATTCATTCATCTCTGCACTATTCCATATCTTGCATTTCGGTCTCAAAATTATTTTCGTGCATTTTAGTCCTCCAATTTTAGATGGATAAAAAAAGTGAGTACGTTCGTCGAGTCTTGTAATTTGGAGTGCTACTATTACAAGTCGAGTCTTGTAATTTGGGGTGCTACTATTACAAGTCGAGGTCGTTGTATCTTGAAAGACGAGTGCCAAAATATCTTCAGTATCTGAGGCATTATTGTTTTAAAAAGAAAAATTCGAACTCTTGACTCGACCATTAGTATTTTATCTCGTTCATTTTTACAAGTTGGTATTCTGCCCAAATTATTGCACGGTAATATCATTATTTGCCAACATAAATAACATTATTCTGCATAATGCATGTACTAAATAACATTATTCTGCATAATGCATGTACTAATCTTGTTTGGAAACTTGAAATAATGAAATGCGAACAAGTGTAATGCATTTGTACATTTCTACTTAATAAGAATTTAAAGAGTATTATTTATTAATACCAACAAAAGGTGCTTAATCTTATTTCTATCAGCATTAATGCAAGTGGCAGAAGCTACTTTTACACTGATTGCCAAGATGATTAACGAGTAAATTATTCAGTTGAAAGTTTCTCATGAATTCTCCGGCAAATTTTTTTAATTATTTATAAATGTTCAATCGTTATTTTCAATAACATATGTCAATTAATCTCCAAGTGTTATTCACTTATTTACTATTTAAAGCACATTGACAACGGTTTTAAAAGTCAAAAATTGCTTATGAGACAAATAAACTACTTGCAAACATATTCAGATAATTTTCTCAGTTATATTACATGGACCGTTTCTACTTAAAAGTAATAGAACGATTTCAATATTGTTAACTGAAACCACGTGTACAAGTGCCTTGTAAAGTGTTTTATCTATCTTTTTATAAATTAAATTATTTATAAAAATATCCGTCGCCTGGATAAAACAATTGGCCCTTGGTTTTCATAGATGAATAAATTTATCAATCATGCTAAGAGAGTCAAGCTCATACCAATCTTGTTTTTGTCATCAACGCGGTTAAACTATTTCCTAAAAATAAAGAGACAGCCTTAACGCGTTGTTAGGAACGCTAATGAAAACTTTGTGGACTCCAGTTTCCCCTTGTTTTTCCAAAGTGCAGTACAGACAATAGAGTCAAAGTCTCACCAATGTCGCGTTTAGGCTTCTTCCAAAGAGACTTTACGTAGAAAACGCGTTATGTGAAAAGTCTAGAAAAAATTTTCCACAATAACCGAAGTAAAGCATTGGTAGGTAGAACAAAAAAATTATGTTTGGTGTTTGAACTCTGATATTTTTGCGCAGAGCAATGTCTCAGAAGAAAGACAATTATCCTTGCGTTTCCACGGCCAGCAGGTGTGTTATATTTTCTCTTTTGAGTCAATAATTATTTTGCATAAATGAATCCATATTATTAAACAAAAGCTCCTCAATAATCGTAATTACCAATGAATTTTTAAGGTAAATGATTGCTGTAAAAATTTACTGAGGACCATAATTTAAGCGTGGTGGTCTATAAGGCTTTGATAGTTAGTATTGTTACGCCTTTTATGAAGAGACTCCATATCGTCACCAACGTGCCTGCCCTTCTTCTTCAGAGGCTACTCATCTTCCCCCTCTTCGTCCTCATTCCTTGGAGGAACCTCTTGCTCGCGTTTACCGGCTCCTCTGTTTGTTTTTTATATGCTGCAGAGGTGGTTTTCAAGGCGCGAGCCTCGGCCATCATCCTCTTGATGGTCGCGACATCAGGCTTTAATGGCCTCTTCTTCAAAACGATCCTCTGTAAAAAATGGAAGCGTTAGCACCTCGACCAATACCAACTTTAAATGAAGGAACAAGGGCAGTTCGATTTTTAGCTTGGGAAGCCATCCAACCCTTTTTGACGAAGTGAATGTTCCATTATATCAGCTCATCGTACGATCTCTCTTTATGAGGAAGCTGATATATACAGTAAATTGTATCAAAGTCCTCAGTAGACAGATCGCACCAAGGTAACGAACCTGCAAAAGGGAGGATGAAAAGGTCAGAAGACGAAGCAATAAATGATAGAGAAGAGATCGGGTTCCTAAGAGGTACTCACTAAGCGTCCGTTTGAAACCCATTCTCATCCATTTTTTCCCAATCAAATTTCAAAAGTCGTGGGACCCACGTACCTTACCTATCCATTTTCATCTAACAATGTTCCCAGCCCACTTGCGAGAATTGGCCTTTCTTAATTCTTATCCACAATTATTTTTAGTTTC
Source organism: Fraxinus cuspidata (assembly GCA_903798385.1). Taxonomy (NCBI): domain Eukaryota; kingdom Viridiplantae; phylum Streptophyta; class Magnoliopsida; order Lamiales; family Oleaceae; genus Fraxinus; species Fraxinus cuspidata. The sequence goes on from CAIGRP010110452.1 coordinate 24,692, forward strand.
CAATATTGCCCTTCAAATTTGGGTGTTAGGTGGAATAGTTTTTCATAATTTTGCTGAAGACGGGCACGTGCACAATGTGAAATATTGCATTCGTCAGGAAATTATTTTGCATTCGCCAAGAACTTATCAAATCACTCAACAAATCTCTCGATAAAAAAGGAAAAGAATTCGTGGAAAATTATAGATGATTTCGCAAACATCGGCACGTCTAAAGACTAACAAAAATACATTAAGCCCCCCCCACCCCAATCAACTTATTCGCGCTCTATAACTACTAACGTAATGTCTGTGCCATGTAGTCGCGTATTTGTTGCGAGGCATGTCCTCTTCAACTATTGCACCTAGCTCGGTGGCAATTTCATCTTCTTCATCAGGTAGATCTATCTCGACTTCGCCGTCATCTAATTCTCCGGCTCTACGAAAACCCTCATCCAGCCGACCGTTTCTCCTAAGGAAGTTATGTATACCCACTGTGGCCACGACCACTGCTATTTGCGCTCTCATATCATACGTAGGCATTCGTTCAATGATCTTCCATCTCTGTTTCCAAATACTGAACGCACGCTCAATAACGTTACAACATGAGGAGTGATGGAAGTTGAACCGCTCCCATGCATTTCGGAACTGGGGGCGATGTCTTTCCCTTGCGTTGTCGAATTCTTGAAAATGATATCTGATATCAGAGCCCTAATATGGAGCCATATACCCAGGCCTAAACCCAGGCCTATGTGCGAAACCAGAATCAACCAGGTAATATTTCCCGTTCGCGGGTTGTGAGAAATTGATTTCCTCACTATGTACAGCACGGGCCAATATGCGGCTATCGTGGGTGTTCTCGGTAGCATGAACATAAAACAGAGATTGAAATCACAGGTGGCCAGTACATTCTGGGTTGGACTCCCCTTTCTTCCAATGTAATTCTCTCTTACATTCAGTGGCAGCACGGCTCGCACATGGGTTCCATCGATCGCACCAATGCAATCCTAGATGCAACCACGTGTCCTTCTATCCAACGGTCCCAAGTCCAACTCTTTCCCTATAAATACCCACACTTAGTGTCATTTCAAAGGTAACGCAATTCTATACACTAAAACGTACACTTTGCTCTATTATCTTGAAATTCGAGTGTGTTATTTCTTTCTTCTTCACTGTTCACTGACTTGACTAATAAAATATTCGCGATTGCCTCCACCACCACCGGAAAAGACCACGTGACTAACGGTTTGCTACCATGCAGGAAGTTATCTACGTGAAGCACTTACCCATTGGACACGTTACCCATAAGGAAATTGAAGTCAACAAGTATATTGTTGCATTTAACTTGCCTCACATGCGGCTTTTAAGAGCTAAATAATACTTGTTATCTAGCTCAAAAGAGGCTTTCTTTAAACACTGGGAAGCATGGGACAACTCTTTTGGTAAATCGGTAAAAAATGTGACATAATTACTAGAAAAAAAGGTTTAAAAAGTAAGAAAGTGATTCTTAGTTCTATGGGAATAACTAGAAGAAAATTACAGTAGAACATTATGAAATAACATGGAGAAAGATATATATATATATATATATATATATAGAATAAAGTAATTGTGTATATCCTTATGTGAAAGCATGTATGGAATGGAGGTGTCATGGAAGATCACCACGCTCCGCTAGACAAGAAAGGGGCGCTCATCATTCAACAAGTCTAATAGAGTTAAAATTTATGTTTTGTTTTGTCAGAAACTAAATTTTTAGTAAATTTTGATAAAAGTTGATCAATGTGTGGTTGAAAAATTGATAAAAGTCGTGAATTCCATGAAATGAACCAAATAAGGATAGCCTTACAGATGGTCAACTTGTTATGTGACAAAGCAAGACAGAACTCTTCTAGTGAGCATTGTAGAGTTGTAGATGCTTATCTTAACATTTGTTAGATTGTCATCTTGTCGGTCATGCATCTACTGGATATGTAAGATAGAACTCCTTATTGAGCGCATATACTTTGAGGTCAAGCACTCATCCATATCCCCACATTAGTCTCTATGGTCGAGGCCAAGTAATGGCCTAAGCACGCATATTGTTTTTTGAACCTTTTTCGTAAGCCGGTCATTTTCTCTCTATCTCCCTTGACAAGTACCATGTCAAAAAATCTTAAGTACTACTAATTGAAATGAAAGGAGTTTCACAAGGGTGAAATTTGATGTGAATTTGTGACAGATATCTGAATTCATATTTCAAACTCTCTTTTCTTGTATGAGTAAAGGGTAATTTATATCAAACTCTAAAAGGAATCTAGAAATATATGTTTTAAGAACTAGAAATAATTAGAAATGCATAATAACCTCTTCTTTTACATATTCTAGCCATATTATGAACTTCTAATTGAATCCTCCTAGCCCTTCACAAGATAAGTTGTTGTTAAGGCTCTATGTTATTGAAATTGTTCATTTCCATTAATATAGCTATATCTTTTCATATTCCGTTTAAAAAAATTTATCGTCTTGTTATTTATTACATTTTGAAGTAAGCCAACAAAAGCATCAAAAGAAAGTGAGGGCGATGGTAAAGTGTCACGGGATTTGAGTGATATTAGAGCGCCAGAGGACGCTTCAAATAGAGAAAACTACAAAGCAAATACACTGCCACAATGCAGAAAGTCGAACACCAGTGGGGACATACATAAAACAGTTGAGACGAGCAAGCACAATTCAAATCAGGTCGAACCAATTGAGACAGAGGAAAGATATTATAATTTTTACCAGCTACGACCAAGGGAGCATATGAAATATGATCATAAGACTCGCTCTTCACGTTCTCCATACATGCAATGCCATGATCATTTCTTTCTCTTCTTGTTTTCTTTACTAATAGTTTGTTTTATTCGTGTGTTGCTGCGGAAACTTTATTTGATTTTCTGATATTGGTATCTGCGTGTTCTTTTTTTAGACACTGAACTTTCAGAATTACCTGTATTATATATACACTTGACTATGTTATTGGTCAAAGCTACGACATTTACTATTGTTAGTTTCAAATACTCTGTTGATGATGGCCAAATTTGCTCCATCTGCCAATATATCCTAAACAGGCGCCTAAGGCCTTAGCATTTTAGGGGCACAAAAAAAAACAATGTTATATATTTTTTGTTCTAGAAGGGTAAATTTTTTGTTCTAAAAGGATAAGTTTTAGTTACATGAAAGAAGCATTATTTTAAGTTTCTTTTATTGATGTCAATAAGTTATATTAATTACAAAAAGGGATACCATTTTAAAATGTTGTACAGGACACTCAAAATCTTAAGGTCGACCCTGCCTTTGACCGACTCTCTCTCACGCTACACACGAATAAATCGTTAAGGCTAACGGCAACATACCTTGGCTGGGGTCCAAGTAAGTCACCAAAAAAGCTTCTAAAAGCTAAACTTACAAAACCTTTAGTGGGAGGGAGCAAAATGAATAAGAAGTGCAGATAGTAGATTTTTCATACTTTTTCTTCTGAACGATGAATTATTTATAGATATTTAGAGACGGCATTATGGCATTTTATCTCCTTTGGGACACGTGTTCTGGTTTTAATGGAGAGTTTTCACTTCTAGAATAATCGTCCAACAAATGTAACATTTTTCAATCATGCTTAATGTACATGAAAGTGTATACCAAGTTTGACAGCTTGTCATGGCAAACTGTTATTTAATAATTTCTAGTCCAACAATTTTTTTAAAACAAAGCAAGTGTCAAAAATGATACACACTTTAGAGTGTACAAATGACATTTTCCAACATTTTTATCATTGAAGTTTTTATTTACACGTGTTTTGTGCACACGTGCCATCCTCTCATAGGTCAAGTGGTTATTTTTTCGCTAGATGTTTTCTATACTTTTTAACAGATAGATGCTGACATGGCAATGGTTCCTCTATAATGATTATCGAGGATTTATTCAGATACTATGATTATTGAATATAATCTTTGTTGGGTCTTCAAAAAGTCACGTAAGGTTACACGAAGGTTAACGGGCCTCACCTTTCAATAAGGCGACTTTAACGAAGCACGCTGTTACGGATCACAAGGTGATGTCTGGGGATCTAACATGGCTCGGGGATGTCATGGCAAGAAGTGGGAGAATGAAGTAGACCTA
>CAIGRP010110454.1:0-36406 GCA_903798385.1 Fraxinus cuspidata
ATTACATAAAATTTGTATTCAACCATTAATTGCATTTATTTTAGTAATTCACACTTGCATCGTAGTTGATTTAATTCTACTTAATATTATCGTTTCGGTTAAGGTCATAGTAAATAGAAATCAAATTAAATAAATATCTGTGGAAACGATACTCAGACTCAAAAAAATCAACTTTATTACTTGTTAAAGAACCGTTCACTTGCGGTGGTTTTAATCCGAAATATATTTTCGCATAACAACAACCGTACCACCAATGGTAAAAACATAACCACTATTAAACTTTAAATCCTTTATATCTGATATCTAATTAGTATCACTATTTTTTTCTAATATAACTAGATATCTAGTATAATATATCCAATCGTTAAGGTGAATCGTAGATATCTTAAAACCCTAAAAAATGCCTTCCATTAGTCATCACCTGAGTTACTTGTAAATCCATTAAACTTGTTCACCATATAAGCAATATCTGGACGAGTGCAGTTTATAATATACATTAGACTGTCTATGATCCGAGAATATTCTAACTGAGATCCGGGTTTGCCTTTAATTTGGCCAAATTAGACTTTAAGTCTACTGGAGTTTTAGCTGGACAATTATCATCATACACATGAAATTTCTCAAGTACAATCTCGACGTATTGAGATTGAGATAGAGATAAAACAAGTCCCTCATATATCTTAAGGATTATAAATCCTAAATTTACATGTGCAATACTCATATATTTCATATCAAAATGTTTTGTCAATATTTTCATAGTTGTCATTATGAAATCATGATTGCTACTCATATATAGTATGTCATCAACATATAGATATACAATTACATACGCATTTGGTTTGGTTTTAATATAAACACACTTATCACACTTGTTAATCTTAAAATCATTTGACTACATAGTTTTGTCAAATTTCTCACGCCACTTTTTGCCTCTTACTTTATTTCGTATAGTGATTTAACGAGTTTACACACCTTTTTCTTATGTCTATGAGTAGTGAACCCCCCCTTATTGTTCTAAGTTTATTTTCTTTACCTTAACATTTAAGAAAGCTATTTCAACAACCGTCTGATGAATCTCTAAATTATGCAATGCTGCAATTGTAATTAGTACTCTAATAGTCGTTATTTTTATCACAAGTGAGTATGTATCGAAAAAATTTAAGATCTTCTTTTGTTTAAATTATTTGGCTACCATTAGGCCTTTTATTTATTAATTGATCGAGCGGTCTTTAATTTTCTTTTGAAAATCCATTTACGACCTAATAGTTTGTTACAAGATGGAAGATCTACCAACTCTCAAGTATGATTTTGCATAATATAATCAATTTCATTATTGCAGCCTTTTTTCGAATTGAAACTTCTTGATATCACATTGCTTCATTGAATTTCTTAGGTTAATTTTATGACAAATAAGTTAAAATATTTAGGACCAAAGGATTTAGTTTTTATGATTCTCTTACAACGTTTTGGTTCTTCATTATTTTGATGAATACCATTTGCAGTATCTTAGGCTCATTTTTGTGAACTCATATCTTTCCTGTCCTTACAAGGAAAAAGTCTTGAAAAAATACATTATTTTTAGATTCAATGATGGTACTTCAATCTACATCCGGAATGTTTGACTTATGTACGAGGAACCGATATACACTACTATTATTAGCATGTTCAATGAATATGTAGTCAATAGTTTTAGGTCATATTTTAACACGTTTATCCTTTGGTATTTCTACCTTAGCTAAACACCTCCAAACCTTTAGGTATTTGTACATAGGTTTGTAACATTTCCATAATACATAAGGAGTTTCATTCCTACATTTGTGTTGTATTTTATTAAGAATGTAATTATCTAAGATTTGAGGGTATGATTTTTACATTTAGAAATATTGTTTGACTAAGGAACATAAGGAGCTGTATTTGGATGAATAGTTCTAGATTCTGAACAAAATTTTCAAACGATTCTCCATATTTTCCACATCTATAATTATGAAAAACTTTTATTCGTTTGCAAAATTGATTCTCTACCCCATTCTTATATTGTTTAAAAGCCACTAAGGCATTTTCTTTATTTCTTAGCAAATAGACATAATAGTATTTCATTAAATATCTATCAAAGTAATAAAGTACTTTTTACCACTTCTAGTTTGTACAAAATTTAAATTACTGATATTAGTGTGAATTAATACTAGAGGATTTGAGTTCATTTCAACCAAATGAAATTGTGATTTTGCTAACTTAGCATCTATACAAGTTTTGCATCGTTGATTTTGATTAAATTAAGCAGAAGTTAATAAAGCAGAAATTACTAGTTTTCGTAAAGTATTAAAATTAACATATCATAACCTATCAAATCATAAATTAGAAACCTCAATCAAGTAAGTAGAAAATTTATTTTTATTAATATCAAAATCACCAAGTACATGCATTATATTCATTTTAATTAACATAGTGGCTAAGTATTCCTTGCCCACAAACATGTCTTTTTTTGTGAGTACAAACTTGTTAGACTTACATATTTGTTTAAACCCATTTTTTACTTAGCGAAGCTCTAGGTACCTTGTTCTTGCGAATGTCTGTAACATACGATACACTCATACAATACACTGATGAGGCTTACCTCTTTGTCTAATTTCATATTCAACATTACTTTACCCAGACCAACAACTTTTGATGTAGTTGAGTTGTCCATGAACATTTGTCGTCCATTAATAGGAGTGTAAAATAAAAACATCCACTTATCAGTAAAAATGTAACAAATAGCACCAGTGTCTAGGAACTATTATCTCGAATTGTCCACCATGTTTACTTCAAATACAATAGCCGAGAGCATCACTTAGGAACGCCATTAGACAAATTGTCTTTCTCAGTTAAGTGCAACCGGTCATTTTTATTATACTTTTTCCGTCGGTAGTCTTTAGCGTTATGACATGTCTTACCTCAGTTATAAAATCCTCTAAATTTCTTGGTCTTGCTCTTTTGCTTGTCATTATCAGACTACTTCATTTTTTTTCTAATATTTGACTCCACCAAATTGACTTTAGTCTCCATTTATAGCTTTCCAGATTTCTTATCAAAATTTCGATTACATAATCAATTCTCAATCTTACAAATAAGATCTTCAAGTCCTATTACCTTGTGTTTGTGTTTAACATAGTTCTCGAAATCTTTTACAGTGGTGATAATTTCTCAATAATTGCAACAACCTGAAATGATTTGCTAAGTTTCATTCCTTCAGCATGTATCTCATGCAAAATAATTTGTGGCTCTTGGACTTGATTCATCACTGTTTTAGAATCCACCATTTTGAAGTCTAGGAATTTACATTTTATACTTTTTTTCCAAAGTTATCTAGCTATCTTTGATCGAACTGTATAAATTGTAAAATGTGCTGTCAAGACAGTTGATGATGTAATTTTTGCATAAAAAGTCACAGTGACTCTATACATCCAACATTGCTAGTCTTTGAGTACTTGTTTCCTCCTCATCAACAATTGAGGCATCTTCATTCAAGAATTTTGTCAAATTTAGAGTTGTAAGATAAAACATCTTTTGTTCGATCTATTAAAATACACTCCCATGAATTTTTTAAATTCTCTCCATGAGCATTGATAGGGGCTATGACTGATGTAGAATTACTTCGTCATGATCTAAAATTTCACAATATAAATTAGCATGTACATAACAATTATCGTCTTAAGATTATTGAGAAATTAATATATAATATAATGAATTCACAGACAAATTTATATTCAAAATAACCTTTTTAATAAATGAAAATTAAGACAGAGTTTCAACTTACTGTATGAAAGGAGAAATATTAAAATGATCAAGACAAATGCCCCGTACTAGTGTTGATGGTGTTTCAAAGTTCGTCTCTCAAATTACGACGACTTTAGCTTGTAATAGTGGCACTCCAAATTACAAGATTAGGTGAATTTACTAATGTTTTGATCTCTCTAAACTAGAGGATGACTAAATATGTGAGAAAATAATATTCGGAACTAAAATATAAAATTCAGAATAGTGTAAAATAGAAAGAAATATTATTTTTACAAGAGAGAATTGATTTAAATCTTGGAATAAAGAAAATCCAACGTATAGGGGTTCAATTTATAGAAGTTGAACTGTTGTATTTCAAAACACAATTGCCAAAATATTTTTAACGGACACAACCTATCTGAACAGACATCATTTATTCAGACCCAATTTTAAGAAAAATCGTTAGTTTCTAGAAAATCCCATGGCAAAGTGACACATCTCAAGATAAAACAGCTTAATGCATTCTATAAATAATTCATCGTTTGTTGAGATAAACGTATGAGATCAAACTTGTGACCAGAGTCTATATGTTTGATCCACTCTTTACATGTCTTGTCATTTTAGTTTTTAGAAACTTATACGGTGACTTAAATGATCGTGGGAGTGCGACAATGGTCACCCTACCCTCCGTAGAGACTACCTGTGCAGGCTAATGGCAACGGGGTACTTTCTTGATAGAGACGGGTAGATTAGCAAGGATGTGGCCAGATTTCATTGACAACTTGGTCTCATCGAATTTTGAGCTCAACAATGTTAATTTATCTTGAATCTAAATCACATTTACTTATTATGTGTTTTCTCCCTTTTTATGTTTTCGAATCTGAATCACATTTACATATTATATATTTTCTCTCTTTTTATGTTTTCTTGTCTAATATTGTATGATCATATATAAATTGTAGCGCCAACTTTTGTGTTACGTTCCTCTTGTGAACAAATTTTCTTTAGAAGACCCAATCTTAAGTTAAGATCACTTATGTGTTTTCTACAAGTTTGTGCATGGACAAAATAAAATTTTATGTTGTCAATTTTGAAGCAAAATGTGAAGCTTCGAATTTTAAAAATTTACCAAGAAAACAGTCAAAATATAACTTTATATCTTTGAATAGATCTAATAACAAACAAAACACAATTGCATAAGAAAAAATTAAAATCATATAGCAACTCTAAATTTGTACAAAATAAAATTCTCTTGGCACTGGTAGTGGTACCACAACGGTGAATTAGAAGAAATTGGAACTCGTATATCTGTCTAGATAATGGGTAAATTTAATATCCAGTTATTGAATTTCAGTAAAATCTCAATTAGGTTAGTAAACTGAAATTTATCTCAATTGAGCCACTAAACTACATTTTAATCCCAAATGGATCACTAAGCTTCTATTTTGTTTCAATTTCACCACTCCATTGTCCGTCGTCTTCTTAAATTAATGAAAATTACTTTATTAAAATCTTTAACGTAATCTTTTTATAACATTTCATTTTATCACCACACAATGTCAGCACATGTTAAGCTTTAACATTATAGTCTAAGACAATGTTTTAACCTTTATTTTACCATTTTTATTTTTAGAGCGTTACATAAAAATGACATGGAAGATCATTTATGGCATGAATGCCATCTAATCACTTAAAAATGTGGGAGAGTTGTGAAATTTAAAATGGAATGAGAACAGAGTCGAGAAATTAAAATGGAATTGAAGTTCAGCGCCTATTAGACATCTTTTTCCAGGATAATGCATACCACTAATCCCTCAACCTACGCTGAAGCGAGAGAGCCACGCCAATGGCGACTCTCTTGAAATGCTACAAGCCCTTAATTCCACTCATTCACCGCCAAACTTTGAAAGTGAAATCACTTTCCTCCAGATCCAATTTTCGATTCTGCACTCTCTCTTCAATCAACTGCAGTAATAACTCTCTCCCTCTGACCAGTAATCGGGAGAGAAGTGTCACAATTAATGATGATAATGATAGTCACATACCGATGAGAAAAAGGAGTTGTGGTTGTACAATACCATGAGCAGGCAAAAGGAATTGTTTAAGCCGAAGGTTGCAGCCAAAGTGGGCATGTATGTGTGTGGCGTCACTACCTATGATCTTAGCCATATTGGGCATGCCCGCGTTTACGTTTCTTTCGATGTCATGTACAGGTACATTCTTCCTCTCTATACATATTTGTTCATAATTGTTAATTTGTATACATGTAGATGTATTTGGTCCATTTGAGTTGTGGTTGAGAAAAATAATTGGGTGAAATAGATGAAATAAGGGAAAGAAAAAGATATTCAGAATTTTATGTAATTCTGAAACATACATAGGTAATTGGGCAAAGATTTGAATGTTCTAATCTTTATGAGAATATTGGGAAACTTGTTTATCTTCAATGGAGTTGTAGATATTTAACAGTGAATGCTATAAGAAATTCACTGGTGTGAGCTGTACCTTCAAGGATGCAGTCCTTTTGCAAGTTAAATGTTACATTAGTAACTGAATTTATACATTTGTCACACTTTACTCACTAAATTTTAAAATGCTTTCAAGTGGTCAACGAACTTTACTAACCAAATTCAACTGTTCAAAATTGAAAATAATGAAGTATAAAATATCATACATGAAGACGGTGCTATTCTTTCCTTTGAATTATCTTGTGACAACTATAAAAATGATATTTTGTTAGTCGTCATTAATATTATCGGCTTTAAATCAAAAATTTCAATGCCTTTTCGAGATATAACTTTTTTTTTTATTGATTTGGGTCTAATATCTCAATCGAAATAAAGAAATAATTTCTCCATTTCATTTTCTCGACGTAAAGGAAAATTATAATTTAAATTAAGATTTATTTCAATTTGAAGCTACCATTCTTCTATCCCCTTGAACATAACTTCTGAAAACTAGAGAAATTGTATTTTCTTGACCAATATCAATATTCTCGTCTTAGATTGAGTGTCTTATTATCTATTCAATAATTATTTTATTATATTTTTTTATTCTAGGTTGAATCTCATAAAAAAATCAACTTTACTCGAAAATATTATGAAGTTCATTAACCACTGGGAATCATTTTAAAGTTCGGTGAGTAAAGCGTAACGTATATATAAGTTCAATGACTAATGGAACATGGTGGGTAAGTGATGGAGTGCAACATGTTAAAGTTCAGTTACTATTCAGAAGTATTTTAGTGGCTTGTGAAATATAATGAATAAGTGATATAGTGCAACGTGTTAAAGTTTAGTAACTACTCGAAGGCATTTTAAACTTCTGTTTTTTATTAACGGAGATAATAAGTTCAATGACTAATGAAACATTTAACTTGTCGTTTTTAAGAGTTTTCAAGGATGCAGATTTTTACTTCCTTGATCCATGTAAACAAATCTGAATTATCGTTTTTAGTCTTATTAGCGATTCCAAGAGCAAGAATTCATACTTTCCTTCGAATGCATTTGTTTTCATTGATATTGTAGCTTTACTAAAAGTAACATGGCCCACAATCTTGCTTCTATCCCTAATTGCTACTAGTTCCCCATTTACTTTTCTTCCACAAATTTCTACTACTTCCCTGGTTACTCGTAACTGGGTTGATTTTACTCCTTTTATCATGACGCCGTTTGTTCGAAAGGATATTTAAATAATATGGGTTTCTTTTTATTATCAAAAAAGAAAAGCAAAAAAGAAAAGATTGCCTTAGTTCAAGACGTATTATATACTTCTGTTGGAAGGATCATGTTATATGTGCTTCAGTAAAATTTCACAGTGCCTTTAGGATTTCTGTTTTGGCTAAGTTTTCCTGCTTGTTGTTCGTAGTAAAGCATTAAGTTTTAGAATAATTGCATTTTTTTTCTTCCATTCTTTGAAAATTAGGCAGATACCATAAGTATTTGGGATATGAAGTCAGCTACGTTCGCAATTTCACTGACGTTGATGACAAGGTGGGTCAAGTTTTGTTTCCAAAGAGCTGAAAGATGTATTTGTGCATATCTGCCATATCTACTAATAAAGCTATTGAATTTCCAGAGGTTGATACCATAGCTTTCTTATAAGTACCAACAATTTCTTACATGTATGACAGGATAGCTGAGTCTGCAATTTTCGAATTCTGTAGATTATTGCCAGAGCAAATGAGTTGGGGGAGGATCCGATAAATTTAAGCAGACGATATTGTGAAGAGTTTCATTGTGATATGGCATATCTTCATTGTCTTCCTCCTTCAATGGAACCTCGAGTGTCTGATCACATTCCAGAAATCATTGAGATGATTAAGCAGGTACCTTTTGTGGCTTTGTGATAAAGTAATTTCTCTTGCAGTTTGGCCACCTTTATTGAAGGTGTTCACCTGTATTTCCATTTTGCAAAAAAATAAAAAAAAATAAAAAAATAAAATAAAAAAATCTGTATTTGCGGAGGAAACTCAAAATATAATACCTCAGTTACATCAAAGACTTTAATTTGAGTAATCCAAGATCGAATCCCTGTTGTCCTTGTGGTAATGGAAAGGAAATTGTTCCTGGATATTGTGTAGAACATTGTAAACTAGTGAAAATTCATTTTTCTTTTAATTTGAACTCTCGATTTTAGAATTCTCTTTGATCTATCATTTTATTGTTGGATTTTGTTAATTACAAAGAAATTCAGCATTTTAGCATTAAGTGGAGACTTTATGCTTTTGTAACAGATACTTGATAATGGGTGTGCGTACACTATCCAAGGTGACATGTACTTCTCTGTAGACAAATTCCCGGACAATGGACGATTATCTGGCCGTAAGTTAGAAGATAATAGAGCGGGTGAATGGGTGGCAGTGGACTCAAGGAAGAAAAACCCAGCTGACTTTGCATTATGGAAAGTACATTCTTGTAACTTCAACTCTGTTCATAATTATGATATGTATTTATTAGAGAGAAATGCATATACTCATTTATAGATGGTCTCAAAGCATATATGTGTTTCTGCCTTAAACATTTAGGTAAGTGATAGTTACATCCTTTCTGGATTGTCATAAATCAGGATAACTTTCCTCAAGGTTCTGGAATTTAGTTTTACCTCAGTATTTTTAGTTTAAAGGTTTAGATGGTAGATTGGATTTTTTAAGTGTTACATTTATCATATTTTTATACCAGAAGGGAGGCTGTTTTAAGCAATCTAACTAGAGCAAGTTAGTTTACAATGCTTTTTCCGGAAAACATTCCCTTCCTTAATGACAGTGGGGGCAAGGGCATTGAGTTCTCACTTTTCAGTTAATTGAAGAGAAGTTTGTATCCACATGGGTTGTTGAATTTTCACCCTTGTTCATTTTAAAGGTCTACCATTTTTTCCAATCATTCGAGTGGTTGTCTGTCTGTTTGCAGTCTCCAAAGTAGGGAGAACCATTTTGGGATAGTCCGTGGGGTCCTGGCAGACCCGGTTGGCATATTGAGTGCAGTGCCATGAGTGCTACTTATCTAGGTTATTCTTTTGACATTCATGGTGGGGGAATGGATATAATTTTTCCTCACATGAAAATGAGATAGCGCAAAGCTGTGCTGCATTCCACAAGAGCAGTGTAAGCTATTGGATACATAATGGATTTGCAACTATTGACTCGGAGAAGATGTCAAAGTCTCTTGGAAACTTTTTCACAATTCGGCAGGTACAGGCTCCTCACTCTATCTCACACACACACACACACACACACAAGCCTAGACTCAAGTGGAGATGTAGAAACAAATTAAATACCAGTTGTTTGCAATTTGACTGATCTCATAATAATCTGATCTGGTTTGGGTTTCAAAAATATCTGATAGGTTTGATGCTTTCAATTGTAGTAGTTTCTCTCTGTTCTATTTCCTTGACTGGGATTTTTTTTTTAATTTCTAGGTCTTAGAATTTTATCATCCACTTGCTTTGATACTTTTCCTAATGGGGACTCATTATCGTTCGCCAAACAATTACTCTGAGATACAGCTTGAAAGTGCATCAGACCGTATTTTTTACATCTATCAGGTACAACACTCTCTATCCTTGGACATGCACAATGAAGGCTCTGACTCCATGTTTCATTTTGTAAATATCAAATCCTTTTCTCCTGCATCAAGCTCTTTCATAATTTGAATATTTCAAAAGTACCTGCTTTTGCAAGTTCTGGTGCCTTCAGAGTTCTGCATGTGTTAGTCCCTTTGTTTTTGTGATATTATCTTGAAGCACCGCTTTACTGTGCTTCCAAGCCTGTCCCTATAGATTTTTTTCTCTCTTAACCTGGGGCCAGTTACTTCTCCTTCCTCCTTTTTAATAGAAAAAGAGTATCCAAACATTATCAATAAAATGGGAGAAATGCTAGTGAATGGAAAGGAAAGAAACAAAGGATGGATTCAACTTTCAATGTACAGAAGCTCTTAATTTGTCCAGATAAAAAAATAGAAGAGATAATTACAAGCTCTGAAGTAACGTCAAACAAAAATTAAAATTGGTGATGTGGTTGTGAAGGATGATACAAATGGATCTTTGGCTATGGATGGAATTTAAGTCGTAAAAAATAATTAATGTAGCCAACCCCCAATTTATTTGGAATTAGTTTTTGATAGAAGTCTCTTTGAAGACCACTCTTTCTAAAATTCTCTCTGTTGATGCTCCTATATGCACAGAGCTGTAATATTCAGTATTCGAATGCTGAAAAACTTGTATGTCCCCATATTTTTACTGTTAGGTCGGAAATATTAAGATTTTGCTTTGGTCGCAGACGTTAGCTTTGATCACAGACGTTACATGATTGTGAGGATATCCTGTCCCAGCATGATGAAGCAAGCCGGAAGGATTCCATTCCATCAGGAACTGCACTTTGTATTGACAAATTTCATGATGAGTTTTTAACACCAATGTCTGATGATTTTCATACTCCCGTAACTTTGGCTGCAATGTCAGAGCCATTGAAGATCATCAATGACCTTCTACATACTCGTAAGGTATTTTGGTTTCAGTTGCATGATTAAGCAATTTTATTTGTCAGTTCAATTTTCCTATACTGATTAAATCTGAATCCTTGATTTCTCCTTCAGTTCAAATTTGAAAAGTGTTTTTCATAGATAATCCAAAGCATGGATGAGATAGTAGACATGGTTTCCAGAAACAATAAATCAGTGTTCTCAGTACACTTTCCTTTTAGGCAAAGTAGTTATTTCTTGGATTATAACTTAATTTTGGATATCCTTTTCAATTATGTTGTATCATTTTACTCTCTTATTGAAAGTTGAGGTACGTTTGCGTCCTTCTATGACCTGTGTGGTTTTCTCAGGGAAAGAAGCAAGAATTTTGAATAGAGTCGCTGCTTTAGAAAATACCATAAGGAATGTTCTGACTGTTCTGAGACTCTTTCCAAGTAGTTACACAGAGGTAATAAATCTCTCTCTCGTACACACCCCTCCACACCACAAATATATTAAAAAATGAAAAATAAAAAAATGAACAGTTGTTCAAGTTAGCCTTTTATTTAAGTTTTCATGCTGCACTAGACATGTTTTATTTCTGACATATGGCCATTAAGTTGCAAGTCTGTTGCAAAAGGCATTAATTACACATGTTCATGCTATTTTAAAATCTTTTGAACTCTTTCGTAACTCTCTTTTGATTGCATCTGCTTCCACCATGTAAAACCTTCCTGCATTGCTCATCTCCAATGATATCATTTATTTGTGGCCTCACATTTTTTAAAGCTATCTGTGGGTTTTATTTCAAAATTTAGGCCTTGTCAGACGTTAATGCTTTATCAGTGAATAAAGTTCATTTTATGCTTATGGTTATACATATTCGAGGCTTTGCAACAGCTGCGGGATTATGCACTAAAGTGCGCAGAGTTGACAGAAGATCAAGTGCTACAGAAGATTGAAGAAAGAATAATGCAAGAAAATATAAGCAATTTGAAGTATCTGATGCAATTCGAAAATATTTGTCTGATGTAGGCATTGCACTCATGGACAGACCAGAGGGCACAACTTGGAGACCAGCTATTCCTCTAGCCTTGCAAGAACAGCAGGTCCTAGCAAGGTAAATCTTCTTGGAATATTCCATTTCATAACGTTTCGATGAAAGATATAAGAAATCCACAGTTTAGCCCTTCAAGTTCGTGGAATAGGATCTGGGATTTCAACATGCACTTTAGTTTGTTGGCGATGTATTTTAATTGATAAAAAGTCATGCCGGTTGAAATTGTATTAAACTTATTCTTGAACCGTTTAAGCATGTTTATTGTAAGCACGATGAAATTTTATTCTATTCTTAAAAATAAGCAATTTTCACCTGTGCATTCCATTGCTTCTTTCCATTAACGAAGTTGGACTCGATTTTCAACCCAGATTCTTGGTGATAGAAGATTTTTATTCCACAATCTCAGACTTTGAAAGGCTATCAATGTAAAGAATATATGAATAAATATCAATAACCGTAATTTGACTATGCTCAGATACACGCAGGAACATGAATAGATGGTATTTGAGCAAATACAATTGAGAAAGGAGATACAGTTAATGGTTCTGAGAGATTTACTCTCCGAGGTTCTAATGAAGGAATTATCCCTGAAGAATTTACTGTTAATGCTTTGCCATTTAGAAGCATTATTTGGCTATGTAAATCACCATCTTCAGGTGTAAGATGATATTCTTCTCTCATAACTTGATATGTGGCCTTCTTTTCTCCAGGTACCCTTCCAAACAGTGTCTTTTGGGATGTTGATTTCTCGACTGAGATGGCATTCTTGATTGAAAGGCCAACTTCAACTGCTGTATTATTATCCAGGTTGATAAACAGCAATGTGATTCCCCGCTGTAACATTGTTCGTAAAACATTACTATACTATTATAACACGACGTTAGAATCAAATTTTGTTTTACTTACTGAATTCTTTGAACAGTGAGCATATGCACGAATCTTATTTGTCCCTACAAAGTGAGTTGATAAAACTTGTCTTCCCATCAAACGATGCCAAAGAAGAGCGCTGCATGAACAAATTATTAGGCAAAAGGCAATATGAGAACACCAGATCCATGTACTGATAGTAAGATATACTGTTATAATCAAAGAGGTGAGTTAGAATATAATAAGATCACCTGTAGTAATCAGGATTTGGAAGATAGGTGGTAGTGTTGAGTAGACCATAGTTTCCACCAATCAGTGACTGTCTGCAGTATGTTTTAGTATCATAAGTAGCTGTCATGCCAAGCTGATCCAGGTACCTGTGCCAAGAACCAAATTTAACTGTCTCAATATGTAACAAGAAACTAAAGAAGAAAGAGAAATATTGTGTACCAGAAGCTAAAGACGAACGCATTCGTGACCAGATTATGACCACTGTTATAAGCCCCTCCAGCTTCACCAACCCACGCTGTGGTCGAAGCTCCAGAACTTCGGAGAATACTTTGAAGATCTTTGAAGGGTTGCGACCCACCCTCGAGGTAGGACGGATCTAGTATCTTGTCAACCAGGTGCTCATCCACGCCTATGCACGAGAATTTACTTACTAATTTCATTGTTTTAATCCTTTACAAGGGAATGCAGTGGAGATTATCCCAAGTTAGATACCTGGACCGAGGTTGTAAATGTGGTGTGTAATTACTTGAAGTGAGTTGGAAGATCCTTTTACAAGTATTGTGAACCAGTCTGCGTCAAAGAATCCTCCTGGTCCAAGGACTAATGGCTTCGTCTTGAAGCCCCTATAAACATCTTGCACTATTTTCTGAAGAGTGATCACATCAGATGCATATTGATCTGCTGCAATATTTGCTCCAATTCCATTGCCACTCAGTTCATTTCCTGATCAGATTTTATTATACATTAAAATTGAATTGCACTCATCTAAACATGGACGATGAGTTCATCAGTAAGTATAAAGAAATCTAACCAAGCTCCAAGCCGTAAATATTGTAGCCTTTATTGACTGTATATCTTATGAGAGATTCTGCATTGCTGGAGTTCCAAGCTCCAGTTGTAGACCCATCCGAACCAATTGTACGCCCATTTAATGCATTCAAACCGAAGATAACCTTTGCCCTGTTAATGTAGAGGAAGCATATGAAACCAGGTAAAATAGGTTCAAGAACTAACGGTTGAAGATTGAATTTTTGAAAAATATTGTTACCCTGCCATCTTGAAAAAGTTATTTAAATCGTCCCATCGGGACATGGGCAAGCAACCTCGAGTAAATCCAAACATCTCTGTGCTATCCTTAATAAATTGGGTACATGCTCCGGGATCATCTCTAAATTGGTATATGACTTTATCTTGCAAAGTTCCTCCAAGTCTAATTTTCAGGGGAGAAAAGGCTGCAATAAGGTAAAATTTCAATCCAAGATTATTAATAGAGAAATACTTCTTTACTTTACAGTTGATATTATACCTTTGATCGCATTTAGCAAAATCTTGTTGCTAATATCCTGTAAAATTAATTGGAAACTTGGTTAAAAATTGAATGGGAATCAATACAACATCAGTTTCTTCACAGTATTCTTCTGTTCTAAGATATTTTACATCAATTCTGTTGAAATGTCTTATGAACTGGAAGTTTACAATTAGTCTTGCTGCAGATAAAAATTAAAAAGACTAGCTAGACTTCGGGTCGAAGCATTAAAAGAAAAGGGTTGGCAATGTCAAACCCCGCGTGAAAACCCAATAATAATAATAATAATTAATTGTAGAAGCAGTACCAGATTGAGAAGAGAAGCATTGCCCCAGCTACAAGTTCCATAGTCACATTTAGTAGGAGGCCACCAATCCATTGTAGCACAAATGAAATCTGCATCTGTCATACCAATTGATGAACCTCCATCAATATATACACTTCCTTGAACAACCTCTGCAGGATTCTGCGAAACCGCAGTTTTGGAGCTTTGGCTGGCCAAGAAGAGCCATAAGCTCAAGCCCAGAATATGTATCAAAGAAGCCATTTCATAAATAAGTGTGTTTGGAAGTAGCGTATCAGACTTTTTTGAATAAGCCATTCAGCTGTTTGTTGGCTATATATATAAGTTTACGTTTTCAATAAAAATGGAAATCTTATCACTGATTGCAGGAAGAGTTGTTGATGACAGGAAGACTAACTGCCACCACTGATAAAGAAAAGTTGTTAGTGAGAAAGAGAGCTATCTGCATATGAGGAAATGCAACTGGGGTAGAAATCCAATTTTTCTGCCTAGATGCAAGTTGAGAGTGTTATTAAATAAATAAAATTTGACTTGTTTTAAGAGACTTAAAAATGCAAATGGACATAACTTCATTAAGAACAGAAAAGAGAGTTGAGATCTGCTGTCTAATCTTTGTCGTTCAATTTGCTGTCACCTAATTAATTATTGACACGTCATTTTTAAATTAATATATCACCTCAAATTTACCATCATTGACTTCACCCACTAATCCACAAAATTGATGACATGTTAATTCAAAATAACGTGTCAATAATTGATTAGGTGGAAAGTAATAATTAGACAACGAATCTCAAGTTTAAAAGAGAAAAGGGTGCTGAGTTGAAAAGATAAAAAGTGATGTGAAATTTGGAAAGATTTCCCTAAACCTATGAAAAGTGTGGGACCAGAATCTGAATTCATCTAACATGTAAATGATGGAAGAATAAGAAAACCAATAATTGGTTGGTAAGAATTTGAGTAATAAGATGGTAAAGAGAAGAGGGCAATGTACCTAATTTGAAACAATTGTCTTTTAGGTTTTTGAATGAATTGGTTAAAACAAATATAAAGGTAGTGGGCCAATGCCTCTTGGTTTATGTAACCTTGCGTTCGTGGCATCATAGAACCAAGAGGTAATTTAAATTGAGGTAAATAATTAATTTTATTATATATTTAATGAGATTCACAATTTTTCAATCACATATTACATCAACTTTTATCATAATTTACTAAATTTTTAATTTTAATCCTCATCAAACATGAGCTAAAACAAAAGTGGGTAATAGATAGTAGATATATAGCAAGAAATAGATAAATAAATAAAGAATAAAGTTGTTTGTACTGATGAAAATTAAAGAAAGCATTACAGATGATGAGATAACAACACTGCATTCACTAATTTAAATTTATATTGTGTCTAACATCTAATGAATGCTTACAAGTTAATAATTTATAAAAAAAATAATGTCAAATATTTCTGTACATGTAACATTTCTCGTAAATAAATCTATCCATCCATCTTGCTTGTGCTGAACTCATTCAACATTACTAATATTTCATCTATCCTTGTGATGTATGCGTGTAAGGTGGAAAGATTAGTTCTATGTAGGTGGCAGGGGACCCATTGACCATTGTACCATTCATTCTTTATAAAATCAAATAGTAATAATGTCAATCAAATCTAGATAAACCTTGAGAGAGAGAGAGAGAGAGAGCATGGATTATTGAGTGCTTTTAGAGGTTACCAAGGGAGGGAGAATTGGACAGTGTTTTTGTTATATCCAGTAGAGTCAACTTCTTTCTTATCTAACACAAACACAATGCTTATTCAAATTTCAAACAATATTGGGTTAATGATTACAACATGACTTTCTGATCAATAATAGGAGGATTGAACCAAGGCGGAGCGTACCATCCTCGCTCAAGAGGGGATTTTCGAGAAGCGGAGAGAGAGAGAGAGAGAGCAGTGAGATATTTAAATTGAAAATTAAAAAATGAAATAAAAAAATTCTGGACGATTTCGAGAAATTCGAGATGAATGACAATGCGTAACGAGTCGAGGCCAGAAAATTATGTCATCAGTGTGAACTAAGCACACAGATGAACTAACTGGGGCTTGGACTAGCCTCATAATTTTAAGTTGGACCAGCCCATGACACTACTAGGATTTACAGTACTGTTGGGTTGGTCACTAGGAACACAATTTTGGAAGTGAAAATTACACAGCTCCAGGTATTTCAAGTTCACAGTGCAAAAATCAGGTGAGAAAGTTTTTTTTTTTTAACTAGAATGCAGGTATTGAGTTAATAATTAAATATTCACTGTTTTAATTACAGCTAATAATTAAATAATGTGTATAATAAATACATATGTCACGTTCCCTTAAATATCGTAATTCAAATTACCCGTTATTTTAATTTTCATTATTATCCAAAACTGCTCTCTGTCAAACTCCTCCCCCACGACTCCACACGATAACTCCGTCTAGTTGCTTCACATTCCGGCCATTTCAACTACATTTTGTTCTTATCATTTCTATATTATCAACATCATCCATTCTATTCCATTCACCATCTCGTCCATTATCTTTGAAAACCAAAGATCTCATAATCAAAATAAAATGGCGAAATCGAAGGGTGCAAAAAAGGTAATAAATGTTGAAGACACGCCACGAAGAAGAAGCAAGAGGAAGATTGAGGAGAGCCCCAAAAAAACCCCATTGAAAAAGCACGCATCATCTGTGACCGTGTGAAAAGGGACCTCGAACAAGGTTATTTTGATTTTTTGAATTTTTTGTCTTACAATTTAAGTGATATGTATCATGTATGTAATCAAAAACTGATGGGTAAGAAGTATTGAAGATGTATTGGACATTTGTGACCTTTATACGGCTCATTTTCACTCGTGATTGGAATGGGTTAGGGGTTTGTATTTGAATCCTATGTGTTGTGGAAATTGATTTCTTTTTTATTTATGACTAATTTGTTTTCTAACCATAAAGAGTCCAAATGTGACCGAGGTTGTTATGAATTTATGGCTTGAATGCATAACATTATATATGCCTGTGACCTCATTCTAATTTTATAAATGACACGTGTTATAAATATAAGCAGTTCATATGTGTTCATGACATTCGAACGTGAGCAAAATTTTTTATGAAATGTGGCTTGAGTGCATAACATTATCTATGTTTGTTTATGATTTTATTTTCGACAATGATTTGTCATAGTCACATAAAGAGTTTATCTGTGACCATTTTTAAATTTTATGAATGATGTTTTCTAGACATGAAGAGTCCTTAAGTGACCAAGATTTTATGAATAAGTGGCTTCAGTGCATAACATCATTTATGTCTATGGCCTTATTTAATTGATTATATATATATATATATATAACTTGAGTGCACAGAAGCATATATATGTGACAATGTGCAACATTTTCTTTGTGTGTGATTCTAAACAAGTGATTAACATTGTATCATTCCAAATACTTAATGCAGGTCTGGCAATTCATAATACTAGAAGACAATTGGTTTCCAGGCAAGATTACCACCATTCAAGCAAACTTAAACCAAGAACAAAAACATATATTGATGGGAACATTCTTTGCCTATTTCCTGGATTGCCATGAAATCGTGATACAATCAAAATTGATTAACTACCTTCTTTTAAGGCAGGTTCATCATCCCAACGACGAAGAAATGTGGTTTTATGTGTCTGGGCGTTATGTTAGGTTCTCTATATCCAAGTTCGAAGCCCTTCCAGATAATGACGTTAAATGAATGGGGCTTTGTATTTCATAACTGCTTATCTCTTTCTTAGAGATTACAAAAAAGTTATTGATCACTTCTTGTTCGCTCTCGTTGAAGATTTCTCAGGTTCACATGGAGAAAGTTACTATTCGAAACTACATTGGATGTATTGAAAGACGGGTTGGGTAGGAGGACTATACACTTTAGGCTCGCAGTATGTTAGTGGCCTTCCAAGCGTGGATATACGAGACTTTTCCCAATCTTGATGTAATTGAGATCACAAGGATATCAAGGATGTACCCCCGCATCAAGAACTGGATGGTAGATGAGTAACCATCCGCTGCTAAGTTGGAAGGAGCCGACTGCTTCTCAAACACTAATGTAAACTCTCAGTAAGCGTTATGTACTTTATAGTGAATTTTCTAATCTATATTGTATTGCAGATTGAGATTTGTGACTTGGAGCCCTCAAAAACTAAAATTACCATGCTATAAATGAATGGTGTCCAGTACAACAAGCAAATTTAACCGGAGATTTCATGTTGCGGCCGCAGAGATAAGAGTAGGACAAAAAAGTCAGCTGACTATGCGGGTACGAGTGGGAAGCCAGGTCCATCATATGCAAAAAAAAAAAAAAAAATTGTTATCAGTGCTCCTATTAACGGACAGTAGTATTGGATAGGCTCATGTCCCCAACGACGATGATGATTTCATTGATCCTCCACAAAGATAGCAGGAGACATCTTCCATGAAAAATCCCCAACTGAAGAAGGCCCGTCAACTGCCCATCATTCTCCAAATGAACCACATTGTTATAGGGAGCAATAGGGTCATGTAAGTTATTATTTAAGTCAGTTGTAAAATATTTCCATCATTGGTCGCTGTAATATTTTTAGGTCACATGTCATATAGATCAAGGTACAAATGATGCAGTTATGTTTTTAGTGTGCAATATATGTTTATATTTGGTTATAGATCACTATTTTCAAATCACATATAACAATTTATTTTTTCATTTTCCAAGTGTTTGAGGAGTTGAGACTGAAGTTGAGGATGCAAATATCTTGAACTCAAGTCAAATAATAAAGTTTTGACCGTGGAACTTGATGACATCAAGTCAAAGATGTCATCCCTGAACGCTGATCAGAAAATGAAAATGAATTACATTGTCAAAATGCAAGGAGAAATAAAGAATGACTTGATGGAGATTATGACAAACATTCTATTTCTATCTGAATCTGTGTCAGCAATGATTTACATTTCAATAGACGAGATCTTGAGATGGTTTGGTAACAAAACAAATGATCATGGAGTTGGAGATATAGAAGCTCGTGGAGTTGGAGATAAAGAACCTCACATTGTTGGAGGATCTAATAAGACCAAGGAGGCAGGCACATAATATTATCACGTTTCTTTTCATGACCATAGTTGCATTTGATATTTCAAATATTTTTCTGTGTAATTTACAATTGAAAAATGTGGAACCAAATGTCGACAGGAAATGGAAGGGTAAGATGGACCCGAGTGATGTTCTTGATCTCCCATATATTCTCCAAACACCGTTATTTGATTTGGGGATTGGATCTACACGACATGATGTTTTAAATTCTAAAAAAATTCAAAAACATGCAATTCTATGATATATGATGTGGTGACAGCAAAAAAAAAAGAAGTTAATACAGAGGTATCACAAATCCAATATCGTGTACCCTGTAGGGCACAAATCACATATAGGTCACAAACAATAAATGCTCATAGGTCAGAGATCACACATACAAACTTACAAAACATGTCACCAACAGTTCTTATGCTGGATGTTCAACTTAATGTCTGTACATAAACTAAGATGTGATTTGTTATTCAAACATGATGATAGTGTTGTTCTTTTTGAAAATTACAAAGACCGTGTTGAAGAATTTGATAGATCAACATTCATAGGTTGGTTCCATAGAGGGTACAAACCAAAAATAGGTACGTAATTTTTGTATATATTTGTGATCATTGCTCAACTACTCATTGTAACACAGTAATTTAATCTTCAATTTCAGTTACATGAAAAAGTTTATCGAGGAAGACAATATTATCAAACCCACTTTTGTTATTGGATCATTCATAGTAGGTCATAAGACTTGGTTTTACCAGCTTATAAATTTAGAGTTGTTTTTGAGCGGTGCGGTATGATTACATTTCTATGCTCATTTAAGTCACAATTCATTGTTAATCATTTATAGAATACGTTCAAGGGTCACAAATAGTCAGAAATAGTTATCACCACAATACACAACATGTAGTCCATAGTCACGGATTGGTGTCATATGTTGGTAAGATAACCAATGTTCATACAAACATGTCACATATCACTCTAGATTTAAGTCAACGAGTCATTTTTATTCAAACTATTTCATGTCATACTTAATTCTTTCTTTTTTATTGAAACAACACATGGATGTGTGCTTTTATTACATTCACCAGGTAGTGAAACTTGGTAAGAAAGTAATGTATAGAGCTACGACGACAAACTCTTGGTTCCAGAATAAGATCAAAGACATATACCTTACTTTCCTGAAGGATCCTAATGTTTTAATGTCGGATTCCAGCCTGATTAAGGTTATAACATGCCACGCCCTACCTTTTAGCACACCGTAGGCCGATGTTGACTATGTGTTCATGCCAACCCTGCCCACCAACAAAGCACACTGGATGCTTGGTCTGTGACAATTCAGAAGCCATACCTTGATGTGTTCAATTTGGCTGGTAAAAGCTACCATAACTGGAAGGTTTTTTAAGGTATTGAGCCATACTTGAAAATCTTACCTGTTCAAATGAATGCTGTTGGAATTTCGAAAAAGGACCCTAATTATTATGAACCCGACTGCATGGAATTGAAGGTGATCATCGATGATACCATACCTCAAAAAACCAATGGGTAAGTTTGTGACCAAAATTACAATTTGTATAACTTTATAAAAAATTCATTCATAACATACTATTTTGTGCATTAACTGGCACCATGATAGATTTATCGATTTCTGCATTAGTTGCACCAATTATTAATGGGTATTAAGCAGGTTCATGAACCATATCCTTTAGCAGATTGTACGATAGTGCATTACTGTCACTTTTATCCTAATTGGAGGTAAATCATCGTTCAGTACATACTTCAATGAGACTGCTACTTTTATAAGATCCAAATTAAACTCTGATTCTTAACGAAATACATAAAAGTCTATTTTCATATTTAGTTTATAACATCTTATCAGCATAATAGCTTTTTTTATGAATAGCCCGAGTAAAAAAATTTAAAAATTAAAAGTCTTGTATTCTCTCGAAAGAAAAAAGAAAGCGTCACTACTTCATTTGTATTCCAAAAAAAAAAAAAAAATTATGATTTAAATCCCAATTTGTATCACAATCAAGTCAATTCTTTGTAAGAAACACAACTCTGCAAACATTAATATTATGCTAAAATATTACTTGCTTCCGAATAACATAATTTTATAAGATCTAACATATATCATATTTTTGCTCCTGAATAGAAAATCTTTACATATTTTAAAAATTTTAAATAAAAATCTCGTCTTGATCCTAAAGTAGCAAAACTTTATATTAACATTCGAGAAGAATATTAATCGCTTCTCAAAAGTAGCATCATAATTTTAATATTTTAGAAGAACATTGAACTATTGATATTGGACAAGCAGCATTATAACATAACATCATTTTTCAAAATAATAATAATAATAATAATTTATCATGCTATTGATGTAGCACATATCTTGAAGAGTATATTATATGTATAATTTATGAACTATTGTTTATACATGAAGAAAAACATACAACTCATGTTTTATGGACACTAATTGTTATAAGCGTATATTATATTTAATCATATTTAAAAAAAGTTAATTATATTTTTTGTTTGATTTTGTAGTTATTCAAATGGAGAACATCACAAACTTGAGTTTATTGTAATGACTTATCAACCAAAAATTATCTATATAAACTCTCGATATCAAGATTCACCTTATATCAAATGGTTTGGGAGAGACAATTAAACAAAGAAAGAAAGAAGAATAATGCTTGTTCTACATCACCATTTACATAATATTTTTTTAGATTTGAAGGTGTCTAAAAGAAGTGGGGAAGAATTTTTTTAGTTGGTTGATGAGATTTTGATTCAATGAAATCTCATCACATCATATATTGGTAAATAAATTTTTAAGTTGTGATGTACATGTAGCACAACTAAAAAAAGAATCATTGTAGAATCATGTAAAAATACTTATTTTTCTTTGTCACCATCTCCTAGATAGATTAAAAATTGAATATTTCACCATGAAGGGGACACATATTTTTTTAAAAACTTAACTAACAGATATGACCACCAAAAAATTGTGGTCCACCTTAAAGCCCGCTATGAGTGAATACACCTTCGCTTGCATGCCTTTGAATTTGTTACAGAGTACAATTCAGAACTATTTAAAATATGTCCAAAATCTACTCTATGGGAAAGAATCAAAGATATGTTGGAAACAAAATTCTCCAGATTTCATGCCTCGAATATGCTCCTGTAGTAGCAATATTGTGAACATAATTTCAAAATGTACTGAGAACTCATCTTCCTGCTCATAGCTGAACAAAATAATGAATTGTTGATAAAAAAACATAGGTAACATCCAACTGGTTCTGCTCCCTTGTCTGGAGCAAATGTAATATCAAGAAATGAACAAAAACGTAGATGTTGACGTGGAAGAGATCATGGACAAAATTATCATCAACAAGGTAACTATTTTAAGAAGTACATAGCAAATGTAAGCAACGCATCCAAAAAGAAGAATGAAGAAAGTTGTTTCAAATGTGGAATGAATTGGCATTGATCACATACCTGTCTTAGACAAAGTATCTTGTGGATCTCTATAAAAAAATAAATGGAGGAAAAAATAAAATTTGTCACAAATGTTGTTGATTTTCACGGTTCAATAATGTCACTCACTTGAACTTCTCTAATATTGACTATTTAAATCGGGTTATGTAGTGGATAATATCAATTAGTTTATTTTCAATGTCTTAGTATTTCTTTGATAAGTTTAGTTCAAATAATTTTTTATTATTTTCCTTAAAGTTTGAGAGTTTGATTTGTTAAAACTATTTTTAGTTGATTAAAGTATTGCTTAACGCCTTTTGGTTATAAAGCTCAATTTTCAAAATATATATTTGGTCATATTTATGGACTTACGAATTTTCAAGATATATGTTTAGCTGATAGCGCTATTGTTTAAGGCTCAAGAAGAACTAGTATTATTTTATTAAATAATACAAAATTATATATTGACGATATACTTCATTCTAGCAAATTCAAAATGAATTTGTTTATTTTTAATATATTCGATGTAATGAACATCATAATGAGGCGATACAAAGAAGATAAAAGAAAAACTCCAGGCATTCCCTTTGGCATGTATTAATAAAAATGATTAAATCAAACATTATCATGAATTCGAAGTTCATTGACCTAAATTTTTTATACTTTGATATGATCAATATGGACACTCAAAAGCAACAATGGTATGCATAATATTCAACAACTCAATGGCCATCCTTAAAGAACGAAATATTATTTTACGTAATGATTATTCATATATTGCTTATTCACAATGCAAATTAAGTAATCAGACTTTCCACTATAAAGATTAATGTTCAATCTTCAACTTTCTTAGAAAGAATTCTAAGAGATATATATGTGTGCCTATACACTTACCATGTTGACCATTTTTACGGTTTGACTTGATTTTTCTATTAGATGGTCTCATATATACCTATTTTTTTATTAGGAGTGTATATTTTGCTACACTAGCTACAAATAATAGAATTACGAATTCAATTTTTCGATTACTCAATTAACATAATTTACCTTGACAACGCTGGCAAATTGAAATCGCCAGCATTCGATGAGTATTGTATGTTAATTGGAATTGTCATTAAATGTTTGATTGCTCATGCTCATACAAATATCGCTTAGCAAATGGTTAACGACCATTATAGTTCATTGCTAGATATTGCTTATGAAAAAACTTCTACTTTCTGTTTGGGGTCATGCCATATTATATTTTGCATCATTGGTTTGTATAAAACCAACTACTAATTATCTATATTTACCATTACAACTTGCATTTTGTTATGAACTATTGCTCACATATGAGTTTTTGGTTGTGTTGTCCAACGCCAATTTCATCCCACACAAAGTGCCAAAAATAGGTCCTTAACCAAGAGTTAAAATTTATGTCGGAATTGATTCATCATCCATTAGTAGGTAGTTTGAACATTTAACAATGATTTATTTTCTGCATATTTCGCATATTTTAAATTTGGTCAACTAACTTTCCCAACTTTAGGAGGAGTAAAAACTACATTCTTAGAAATAAAGTAAAATTTCGTGAAATGAATCAACTATATTTCACTTTGATCCCTGCAACAATCAATATGGGCAAGATGTTGAAAAAATCATCCACATACAAAAAGTTTCAAATCAATTACATGATGTATTTGTTGACATAAAGAAAGTGACAAAGTTATATATACCAGCAAAAAATACTAAAACAAAAATTGATGTCCCGCAAGATAATTTGCTATAGCAAATGAATCTCAAATAGCCTAAAACGTGGTCAATCACTTGGAGCCAAACATTGTATACCTCAAAAGAAAAAGTACAAGAGAAAAAATTAACCAAAAACTTTAGTATAATAATAGAAAGTTGTAAATTAAATATTGATAATGTGGTTCATGCCGAACAACAGATGTTCAAAAATTATGAAATTTCAATTAATTATTTGTTATCTCATAAGATATGAAGATAAAATAATATTGTTATAGACATATTTTTGCCTTTAACATGACCTTGAAATTATGAATGAGGATTGTAAATCACAGTTTGTTAAAGATTATCAACATATAAACGATTGGTCAAAATAGAAAGAAGCCATGCAAGGCAGAGTTGAATTCCTTTGAGAAATGAAAAGTGTTAAGACCCGCAGTTCAAACCATTGAAAATATAATCCTTGTAGGATACAATTGGCTTTTGTAAAGAATGGAAATGAAAGTAATGATATTACATAATACAAAGCACAATTCGTAGCCCAATGTTTCTCAAAAAGACCTAATATCAGTTATGATAAAACTTATTTTTCCATAATTGATACCATCGCTTTTATAGTTTTAATTAGTTTGACAGTTTAACAAAGGCTCGACATGCACCTTATGGATGTAGTAACTATCTATCTATATAGTTCACTTGATTGTAACATATACATTAAAATCCTTGAAGAACTTAAAGTGCTAGAAACAATTGATACGTCTCAAAACTATGTTTTAATTACAAAGATTATTATATGGGTTGAAACCATCTAAACACGTTTAGTATAATTACCTTAGCTATTTTTTGTTGAATGAGGACTATAAAAGTGACAATGTTAGCCCATATATTTTCATAACGAAAATAAACATTGTATTTGTAATTGCAGTATTTTTTGTTGATGATATAAATCTAACTGGAACTCCTAAAGAGCTCAACAAAATTGCAGATTATTTGAAAAATGAATTTAAGATGAAGGCTTTCGAAAAAATCATTTTTTTCCTTGAGTTGCCTATTGAACATTTCCAAGAAGGATAATTTGTTCATCAATTTTCATATACAAAAAAGTTTTAAAACCTTTTTATAGAATAAAACTCATCCATTGGCATCACCTATGGTTGACCTATGGTTGTTTGATCACTTGATGTGAAAAAAGTTGTATTTCGTTTAATTAAAGATGGATAAAATGTTGTTGGTCCTAAAATACCATACTTGGGTACAATTGAAGCATTGAGCTATCTTGTAATTTGTACTCGACCAAATACAGTTTTTCTTGTAGATCTTCTTGCAAGATATAGCTCTATACCAATTCAAAGCATTGGAATGATGTTAAACATATTTTTTTGTTTCCCTATGAGGTACTATTGATACATGATTTGTTTATTCTAAAACAAAATATGATTTTTTAGTGGGTTATCTCTCTAATCCACATAAAACAAAATTGAAAATAGGATATATGTTTACACATGGTGGGATAACTATATCATGGAGATCGTGAAGCAAACCTTGACAGCAATATTTTCAAATCATTTTAGAATTAATTATAATCCATGAAGAAAGTCGAGAATATTTATGATTGAGGAAAATATCCCTTCATCTTCAAGCATCATATGGATTAGTTTAAAGAAAATATAGTCTAGCAATAGTGTATTGCACAACTCAAACGAGGTTATATCAAAACATACTTATCCAAAACTTTTCCAGCATGAGCTTCAGAAGATTGGTGATATCGATGTTCAACGAACTCACTCAACTGATAATAAGGTTGATTTATTCACAAAAGCATTACTGACTTCCACATTCAAGAAATTGATACATGAGATATGAATGCATCGACTCAAAGATCATCGGTGATTAACTTTAGGTGAGTAGCTGTACTCTTTTTCCTTTACATAGTTCTTATACCATTGAGTTTTCTTGACAAGGTCTAATGAGCCAACATTCATTTTAATACTCTAGTAGTAACTGTACTTTTTTCCTTTTATTTGATATTTTCGTCCCACTTAATTTTATTAATTAAGGTTTTAACCAAACAAATATTGTGTATTGGGTCATTAAAGGGAGGAATGTGGGTCAGTTATATTCTACTTAGTGAATGACAATCTAATTATTATGACTACTGTATCCTTTGCAACTTTAATTTTTCCCTGCAAAATATAGGTATTTATTTAGTTTTTAATGAAATATAAAAAAAATATTGACTTCTCTATTTTGTTCTCTTTTAATTTCTAGTTTATGACAACAAGTATATTAATATATAGTTATATCGAACAAATGAATACTTAAGGAGGAAAAAATATATGATAAAAAGGAAAGGAAAAAAATGATTCAAAAAGGATAATTAGCAAAAAATGTCATACATTTCAATATTATTGTGCAAAACGTAGGAAACTTTCACGTTTTTGACATTTTCATTCTTATTTCCACCTCTCATTGCGGAAATCATCATTTTCATCAATTTTCTCAATTAAAAGTTGTGAAATGATGAATATATCTCCTATTTAAATAGAAAAAAAGAAAAATAAAAAACAAATAGCAACTATACTACCAAAATTTTCAAAAACTACAAATAAATCCCAAATAAATAATTTAAAAATTAAAATAAAAAAATCACTTTCTTTCCTTCTTTCTCTTCCACCACCACAGTCGTCACCACCTCCATCGACACCATGAAACCATAAAAAAAATCGCCACCCAACAAATGCCAGCCAACCACCACCCATATCAAATATGCAATTCAAGGTAACACATAGACAAAATAAGAGATTAAAGAAAAAAGTGCTTGTTATCTATGACGTTTTCCTGTTTCAAAAATCCATAAATCACACAATTTGATGACCTAATGACAAGGGAGCCGGCGATTGAAGCCCTCTTGAATGGCGACCGTAACTGTAACGATCCTAAGGTAGCGAAAATCTTAAGAAATCTAAGGCCCTAAACTAAAATAATGAACCTTCAAATACCTATTTGTTGCTACTCGGGTTAGAGCGTAAGCTAGTGGTGCATTCGGCTACTAGACTTTTGCCATTCAGGGAAAAAGATAAATCAAAAGCTAATAAACATGATGTGCACAAAAAAATGTAGAACAAATTACCTTAACAAATGGTCAATGTAATATTTGCCAGAAGCAGAATCTAAGGGCAACTTNAATCAAAAGCTAATAAACATGATGTGCACAAAAAAATGTAGAACAAATTACCTTAACAAATGGTCAATGTAATATTTGCCAGAAGCAGAATCTAAGGGCAACTTCTCCACAGTCGTAGGAGACTTGGGATTTGGCAAAGAATTAGTAATATCTGAAAGCCTTCTTCCCACCATGTTTCCAAAAGAGGACCTTTCCGCAATTTATCCCCTTTCATAATCCTCCAAAATCCCTTTTGAAAGATAACCTCAAAATTCAAGATACCTAAGTGGAATTTCCAAGAAATGAACACTAAATTCAGACCTAAGATTTATCCTAAAGTGGAATTGCACCGAAGGGACATATGGATGTATAATTCTACACAATGGGTTTATGGTCATGTTACTAATTACAAAAAAATTAATGAAAATCAATAGTGGCCTTCTAGTCTTCGTGATGTATGGTGAGTAACATATAATTGGACTCAAAAGTATAATAACATATATAAAATAGTAATTGAAGATAGAAATCGCTGTTGTTAAGGGAGGGAATTGTGGCGGATTGAGAAAGATGGAAATAAAAAAGGGTTTAAAGTAAAAGGGAAAGGTAAAGATTTGTGGTTTAATTTTAAATTATTTATTTGGAATTTCTTTGTACTTTTTTGAAAAATTTGGGAGTACAGTTGCAATTTGTTCTTTATTTTTATTTGTTTATTTATTTTATTTAAATAAGAGGGCATGTAGGGGTGTCAAACGAGTCGAGCGGCTCGACAGCTCGGCCACTCGGCTCGTGAAAACGAGGCTAGTAGTGATGAGCTCAAGCCACTGGGTCGGCTCGCCCAGGAATGAGCGGCTCGTGGGCTTTGGATGCTTGAGTTGGTGAAACATTGATCGAAACGGCTACTTTTTAGAAAAGAGACCGTTTCGGTCACTGTTCATAAGTTGGTCACTGAACTTTCAAAGTGGTTGCTTTGGCCACTTTTTTCCTTCCTTTCTTTTACTCTATAAATACTCCAACCCATTTCCAAATTATTCACACAACATTCCAACAATTCTCACTCTCTTCTACATCTTACTCTCACACTCTTCTGCATTTTTATTCTTACCTTCAACTTCAATTATTCAATATCAATATCATTTATCACACTACAAATTTACAATTACAATCTTACACATCAACTTTCTTTTAATTCTTGATTTCTTTCCATATTCTTTATTTACTTAGTTATTTATTATACATTATATCGCAATTCACAAATGGATCACACTCATTTGTTGAGGGCTTGTTCGATATCGGAGGCAAATCATATGTGACACCACAAAGTCAATTACGAAATGAATTTTTCGTTCTGAACGAAGTACCCATTCTCGAAAATATTTCAAAGTTGGATGCTCATAGAAGTAGTAATCTAATTGACTTGAATGACGTTGATTTTTCCGAAGTGGAACATGAGGAGGAACATATATTAAATATTTTCGACGCAAGAGGAAAACGAATGGGAAAAACAAACAAAATGTTGGGATCACTTTAAATTGATTCCAACGGGTCGTGTGGTCGATAGAGTCCCGGAGTCTAAAGCGGTTTGTAAATATTGTCAACAACGATTGGCATGGAAAAAGGGCATTGATACCACCTACCTCAACCGTTACTACAAAGCATGTGCGGCCAAACATGGGTTTCTTGCTGCCGGTCAAACGCAGCTAAAATTTGGTAGTCCAGGCATTTGTTCTACTTCTTCGTCACTTTCCATGTGGATATATTCAGAGGAGAAAGCTCGAACCGGAATGGTGAAATACGTTGACACTGCTGAGTTGCCTCTAGCAAAGCGGACAACCAACATTTCGTTGCGTACATGAAATAATATCTTCAACTGAGATACGTTAGGGTAAGTCGAAATACTCTTTGTTCAGATACAATTGAATATTTTCTTAATACAAATAAACAATTGATTACTGATTTATAAAAGTATGGAGGTGTTATATATTTAACTTCGGATATATGAGAAGGAATTAATAAAAGAGGTTATATAGCTGCAACTGCACATAGACCCCACTTTGGTGTTTGTATAAAAAAAATTATTGCTTTTTAAATTATTGAATTCCCATACAAAGCTAACAATATAATATATATATATATATATATATATATATAACGCTATTATGAATATTATTAAAGAATATCATTGCGAGAGTAAAATTCGTTCTTTTACATTCGACAACGCTAGTGTTAATAAGGTTGTTATTGATAAATTATGTAGGGTATTGCAGCCCGATTTCGATAGTTATGTATTTTATATTCGTTATGTGTACCATATTTTTAATTTAATTATGCAGGATGGTTTAAAACATATTAAGAATAAAATTCAAATAATTAGGGATGTATTAGTATATATTACTAATTCACCTAGTAGAAAACAAGCATTTGAGAAATTTTGTTTGAATTTGGGTTGACGAATACGAAAATATTTGTTAGTGACGTAAAGCATAGATGAAACTCTACTTATTATTAAAATCATGCTAAGGTTTTGAACATTTGCTAACTGAATTTTATAATAATAGGCATATTAGAAACGATAATAAAACTATTTTGCATGAAAACGATTGGATTTTAGCTTTAAAAAAAAATTGACATGTTTTTATGACTCCACAAATATTTTATTGGAGTTTATAATCCCACTAGTTGTATGGTGGTTGAATAACTTTATATAATTGCAAGGGTTTTTTATAAATACAAAAATGACCCCAATTTTAGTGCAATTTTATATTCCATCGAATTAAAATTTAGAAAATATTGAGAAAACTTGCATAGGTTATTTCCTTTAGCATGCATCATGGACCCTCGATACAATTTATCAGGTATTAAATATGTAATATATTTCAAGAGTTTTAATTTTTAATACATCTATCACTGATAGAAATTTAGAACAAAACGAATGTGTGCAAATATCAGTCGGGTACCTTCTCTACCTACTCCTCCCACCAATATTGAAGAAGACGACGCTGAAATATTAACTTTATTTGAAGGCATTAACACGTATATATATAATTCAAATGCAATAAGTTCATCTAGTAGTAATTTTTCTACCTCATGTAATCAAACATCAGATACAAATCCAAATGCCATGCTTGCTGACTTTATTGATTACTTTAATCATAATATGCTTAATAACAAAACAATTAAAAAAACTTCAGAAAAGTAATTGAATTCCGGCAAAAGTACGAACGACGATGGCCGGTGATTTTTGCGATTGCAAAAGACCTACTAACACCTTTGGTTAGTATCGTCACTTCGGAATCTGCTTTTAATGCACGTAAGAGGATTTTGTCCGAGGTCATGAGCCTACTTAAAGAAGATATTTTCGAAGCATTAATGTGTATAAAGATTGGGAAGACACTCATTTTTTACTGTAAGATAAATATGCTGAAATTGCATCGTCAGGTAAGTGATATTTAATTTAACCATATTAATCAAAAAAATTTATTTTATAATACTTTTTCTTAATTTTTTAATTTTTTTTACACGAAACATGTTGTTCATGTACAATTTTTAACTTCGCCTGTTCGAAATTTAAGTAGCCGATCCCAAACCTAGGTAAAGGAGAAGGGTTTAATTAAAAGAAAAAAGAACTTGCGAGCCGAAGCTCAGTTCGTTACAAGCACGAGCTAATTGGGGTCGAGCCGAGCTAACCTTAAGGGCATATCTGTCATTTCACAATTTTAATTTAGAAAATGGATGAAAATGATGATTTCCGTAATGAGAAATAAAAATAAGGGTAAAAATGAGAAAAAAAATGAAAGGTAGGACGCTTTACACAATAATATTAAATGATAGGGACGTTTTATGCTAATTACCCATTGAAACAAATTTATTAATTCTGTAAATTTTTTTACTTGATTAAAGAACTTAAAATTAAGCTCTTTTCACTACAATATATGATCTTTCAAATTTGTCAAGGCTCTCTAGTTTATAACCCCTTTTCTATGGTTTTGGTTGTTATTTTATTTTATTCGTCATTTCTAGTTTATAACCCATTTTCAAATTTGTCAAGGACCACACTATATCCCAAATTCCGGTAGTATGGTGGAGAATGGGGGATTCGAACCCGGTTCGAATGGTGCTCCCATAATTTGTGAATTGTGTTTTTGGATGTTGCAACTTTAACCAGATTGCGAAATGTGTTTTGATCTGCACCGTTAGATTAGATTTTGGAGACTTCTACCCTTTTATGCCATTTCATTTGGCATTCGTTTGCTAGGGTTTCATTATTTTTTTCTCTAAGTCACATCGTTTGAAGGGATTCTCTGGTTTTGATTCTCTCCTCTGTTTTTTTCTCAAATTTCTGATTTGAGATTGTTGATCTGTAATAGTTAACCTCTGTATAGTAATATTCGAAGTGAATATCAGTGAGAAATTCTATGTTCTTTCATGTTGCTATTTCTGAGGTTTTGAAGAGATTATTTGTGAATCTTGTGGATCAACTGTTGTATATAGAGAGAGATAAGCATTATTTTCTGTTCTTAGTAATTTGGCTGAACATTTTGTAATCTTTGTTACCATTTTGTGCTATATAGTGAAACTAAGCACAAATCCAATCTATTAGATGCTCAATGGGGATGTAGTCGTTAGAAGTGGTCACCGAACCTCCGGGGCTTAGGCCGAAAGAAATCGCATGTGTTTTCTTTAATTTTTTGCACTTTATTTTCTGAGAAGATCATTGTATTTCTATTTCTTGATTTAATATTGTATGTTCCTGGCCTTGCAGTGGTATCAGAGCTGAGGAACAAGAAACTTGGATCTTGGAAGCACCTGTTGATTTTAACAAATCTAAATCTTTCGAATTGCTGTCATGCGAAATTGCATGATATTGAGTTTTTTAAACCCGTTGGATGAGATATTTCTAAATTATTGTAATGTTCATCTTTCAAAATTCAGGGTTTCTTAATTTTCCCTTGATTTACTATACACACAAAACCCCCTTGAGATTAATCTTTCTCCAAAGGCTCATATGAGGCCTTGTGAATCTGAGATAAATCAAGTACGGGTGTGTACTTGTAGGATCTTGCAGGAGGTGAAACATAGTTTTGTGATCTATGTTATCGTGTTCTCTTTTGAGTCTTGACTAGTACATTTTTTGCGAGTGCTTGAAATTTGAAAAATTGTTCTACCAGGTGTATTAATATAATTTTTTAAGTGTCATCAATATGTACACTTGCTGTTATTTGCATAATTGTGAAAGTTGTCTTCAATATGTAAATCATCCTTGACTATAACATGGCTCCTACTAAGTTTGAAGTTAGTCAATTTTATGGAAAATTTGATTTCAATATGTGGAGTCAAAAAATGAAGGCTATTTTAATGCAAATGAGATGTGTTAGGGCTTTAGATGATAGCTGGCCTACTGATTTACTTCCTGCATAGAAAATTGAACTCGAAGAAGTTGCTCGAAGTACTATTTTTTTGTACTCATCTGAAAATGTGATAAGAAGTATTGGTGAAACAAAATCTGTTTCTGAATTATGGACCGAACTACATGCAAAATATGTGACAAAGACTACTCCAAATAAGTGTTTCTCATTAAAAAAATTATTTTCTTTCAAAATAGATCCCTCAATTGATTTAGATGAAAATTTAAACAGATTCACAAAACTTATCCAAGACTTGGCCAACCGTGATGAAAAACTTTCAAAAGATCAGATGGTTGTAGTCTTGTTAAACTCCATTAATGACAGATATAAAGACATCAAAGTTGCTCTAGAACTTACTACTGATGTGATAATAAATTCTTTAAGAAATAAGGCTCTAGAGATGATAGCCGATTCAAGTAATAGTCAAATGGAGACAATTTATTGGTAAAAAGGAAAGATTTGGTAAATCAAATTATCATTCTATGTCTTTTATTGAGAATAAAAATAGATTTAATGATAAGTATAAGTCCAAAAATAAGACTAAATGTAAGAAGTGTAATTACTATGGGAAATTAGGTCACTTTGCTAAAGATTGTTTTAAGAAGAAAAATGATTTAAAAGAGAATAAGTTTGATGATAGGAGTAATGCTTTAGTATATAATAAAGCTAAGTCTGATGCTGGATTGGTCCATGTTAATATGGAAAAATAACTGAGTGATGAATGAATTCTTGACTCAGGTTATTCTTTCCATATGTTCCTAAATAAAAATTGTTTTCTTGAGTTTGAAAAGACAGTTGGGGGTGGCAAGTTATAATGAGAAATGACCTTACCTATAAAGTAAGAGGAATATGTACCATAAAATTGTTACTGAAAAATGGTAATTTTCTATTTCTTAAAGGAACTAGGTATGTTCCAGACTTGAAGAAGAATCGGTGTCCTTAGGCATGTTAGATGATATTGAGTTTGACATAAATTTGGGTCAATGACATATTAATTCTTAAGGGCAATGATTTAATCATTAGTACCCCTAAGAGACATGGTCTCCATTTTTTTAAAGCTAAATCTCGACTTGATTGGCTTTTGCTGCATCTAAAAACTTTACACTTGTAAAATTATGGTATGATAGACTTAACCACATTGGTAAAAAGGTTTTAAATACTTTACAATCAAAAGAAGTTTTTGAAAAATTAAATCTTAGTGATTTTGTTTCTTGTGAACAATGTCTCTTAGGAAAACAAGTCAAACTACCTTTGCCAACTGGAATTCATAAATCCAAACAAATATTGGAATATTTACATGCTGATTTTGTGGGGTCCTGTTGTTGTATGCACTTTATCTGGTTTCAGATATTTTTTACTGATCGTTGATGATTTTTCTAATTTTGGTCTTCATATTAAAAAATAAAGATGAAACATTCTCTATTTTTAAGAATTGAAAATCAAAGTGATCACAAGATAAAGATTTTGAGGACGGCAATGGTTTGGAATTTTGTAAACATGAATTCAATAATTTTTGTAAAGAACATGGTATTTTGAGGAATAAAACTATCACATATACTACTCAACAAAATGGAATAGCTAAAAGAATGAGTATGACTCTATTGATCAAAGTTAGATGCATGCTTTTGAGTTCTGGTTTGCCTAAATTGTTTTGGGGTGAATATCTTGTTAATAGAAGCTCTACCAAAGCTTTAAATTCTAAAGTACCTGAATATGTTTGTTCAGGTGGTTCTATGAATTATTCTCATTTAAAAGTGTTTGGTTGTGCTGCATATGCTTATCAAAACATTGGAAAGTTAGAACCTAGATCACTTAAATGTGTTTTCTTAAGTTATGATGAACATGCTAAAGGTTACAAATTATGCATTAAATGTGAAAAGGTGTATAGGGTCATTGTTAGAAAAGATGTTGTTTCTTTGAATCTTTAATGCAATATTTAGAAGGGAAAAAATGTTTTGACCAGTAAAGATGTTCAAATTGAGGTAGAGCCTCCTCAAATTGAGCAATAGACTCATGTACCTATAGTAGATGAAACGGTCTTGAACCTGAAATTGAAAATGATGAAGAAATTGATCAACATGACCAATCCGATCCTACTTCTCTTCCTTCTGATAAGTATCAACTCACAAGAGATAGAAAGAGAATGTAGATTAGACCTTCTACTGGATTTTTCAGTGATGATTTTGTTTCCTTTTTCACTTATCAAGAACAGTTTGAAAATGAGCCAACTCCTATGATGATAACACTGAGTGTAATGAAAGTAAAAATTGGATAATAGCTATGGAAGATTAAATGCCTTTACTTTTGAAAATCAAGACTTGGGAACTTACTAAAAGTCCTAAAGGGCAAAAATGGCTGTAAGTGGATTTATAAAATAAAACAAAGGGAATGAGATGGTAAAAGCATTAGATATAAAGCTAAACTTGTTGCAAAATATTTTACTCAAAAAGAAGGGATTAATTATACTGAAATTTTTCCTGCTGTTGTGAAATATACTACTGTTAGATGTTTCTTTGCTCTTGTTGCTCAATTTAAATGGGAACTTGATCAATTAGATGTTAAAATTGTCTTCTTGTATGGTGATTTAGACGAAATTATTTACATGAAACAACCTATTGGTTTTGAAATTGGAGATCCTGAAAATATTATTTGTCTATTAAAAATATCCGTATATGGTTTAAAACAATCCCCTATACAATGGTATAAGAGATTTGATGCATTTGTTCTAAAACTTGGTTTTAAAAGAAGTCAGTATGGTACTTGTCTAAACTTTGAAGTTGATGGATGTATTTAGTTCTTTATGTGGATGATATGTTGCTTGCCAATTGTGATAAATCTGAAATTGATGACATTGAATTGAAATTGAAATCTGAATTTGAATTGAAGGATCTTGGTTTTTGGTAGAAAGATATTAGGCATGTAGACTTGGAGAAATAAAGAGAAAGATTTGTTATTTCTGAATCAACATGATTATGTGATTAAAGTTTTGAAAAAAGTTAGCATGTAAGACTATAAACCTGTAACATTGCCTCTTGCTAAT